>CM055096.1:28761994-28944494 GCA_029204225.1 Diphasiastrum complanatum | reverse complement strand
TCTTCAAGCATTGATCTTTAAGCCCTCAAGCACTGATCGCCCTCAATCGCTCCAAAGACGCTCAAATTTGCAAAAGACAAAGTGAAAGAGAAGGCGCTGAATCGCGCGAATTGGAATATTGAAACAGACGTCAGAATCCGACGGCCTCAAAACATGTCGAAATCCGACGTCTGTGCCCATTCAGGCCCGGACAAACGTGCCAGATGCCGTGGACAGGCGTTTTGGCATGCTGACGTGGATGTCGAAATCTGACACACATCGGATTCCGACGTCCACGTTGGATGACACGTATTTTTGTTTAAAAAAATTCTGTGATAGGTCATATCCATGTCTGCAAGTCGGAATCCGACATGTCGGACTTCGACGTGCCTTTGAAAAATTGGTTGCTGCCCAGATTTCCCGATCGCCGGACTGTGATTTTCGGATTTTTTACTGGGAAGTTGGAACTCGACGTGTCGGATTACGACGAATTATGAAATTTTTGAGCATACGTCGGGCGCGGACGTCGAAATTTGCGCGATATGTTATTGTGAGTCTTTATAAAGGCTTCTGATATGGCTTTCTGTGTGATTTTGCAATAGCACAAGCCTCACAAGGCTTGAAATCTTTGGAAAGAGATTTTGGAAGACCAATTGCCTTCACTTTCTTGACCATAGAGGACATAGATTTAAAGTTGGGATGCCCTAATCTTCTATGCCACAACTCCTCAGATAACAAAGCAACTTCACAGAGATTTGTATTCTCATAAGAATTCAACTTAAAAATTCCACCACATCTAGATCCATCAGCTAGGATCTCATCATTTTTCTTGATAAAGCAAGTAATGGAGTTGAACTTTACATTACCATTATCAAGCAACTTTTCCACACTAATCAAGTTCTTTGTAAGTTTTGGAATGAAAAGAACATTAGAAAGTGCAAGAACTTTTGAAGAAGCAAGTTTCAATGGAATGTTGCCAATTCCTTCTATAGAGCACTCATGATCATTAGCAGTGTAAATAGATATCTTAAGTCCTTTGTAAGGTACAATTGAGTCAAATGACTCCTTTGAACAGCACATATGTGAAGAAGCTCCACTATCTATGTATCAAGCTCCATATTTCTTGAAAGGTGATGAAGAAGAACTGGACACCATACATGATCCTTCTCCATTACTTGCAACAGAATCTTCTTCAATCTCTTTGGAGAGATTAGCTTGCTTGAGTTGGTTTTCTTCTTAAAGCAATTAGAGGCATAGTGCCCCTTCTTGCCACAGAAGAAACACTTCACTTTCTTCTTCTTGGTCTTTGAAGTAGAAGGATGAGATAAATCATCCTCTTCACCATCTTTGTCTCGATCTTTGGTTTTGTCTTTGTTGGATGCTTGAGAGAACTGGTTCTTACTCCTTCCTTTATGCTTGTCTTTGACAAAGAGGGCTTTGCCACTTCCACCATGCTCGAGTTTGTTCATCTTGGAAAGTTTATAACTTTGCCTAGATTCTTCAGAAATAAGAATTCCTTGGAGAGTTTCTAGATTAGGCAACTCTCCTCCAAAACTCGCCTAGAAATCAATGCTTGGAGCAAGCAAAATTTGCTATCTTGGTAATGTGGATTAAATTCGACTTTGCCTCTGGTTTTAGACACCTTAATACCTACAAATGAAGTCATACAACACCAATCTCCAATGAAATTGACTCATTTTGAGTTCTAGAATCAATGCTAGATGCTAAGATCCAATCTACACTAGATTTAGATCAAAAAATGTGATCAAAATGGAATGACAACAAGGATTTAACTCATTTCAGCATTTAGGCTCTGATACCATGTAAAAATAGCAGCAAAATATGATTCTAATTCACTTGAAATGATGAGAGAAGCAATAGATTATGATTCCATAATGTTAGCACAACTTGCACCATCAAAATCCATCAAAATCTATGCTTAAACTTCACTAAATGGCCCAAATCCTTGAAGAAAGCTCCACATGTGTGAATGTACGACCTCCCACAATCTGAGTACAGAACACCAGACCCTCACACACTCCAATAATGATTAGAAATCACAAGCACTCAAAGAATTATGAACATAGAGAGCAATTGCACCAATATGAGAGAAAAATCATGAAATTGCTTGATTGATTTGAGTGTATGCATTAGAGGAGTTCAATTTGATGGCAATCGACATAAAAGAATGATCATGTTTACGAGAAGTTTGCATAGCTGCAAAATATGACTAGTGGGCCCAAATGTTAAAATGGGAGGACCCAAGTAGTTAAAAATGAATTAAATCTAAAAACTTTGTGCAACTTGAGTTATTATGGCACATGGTTTTAGGTCTGAGTTTTTGTTGCTTTTCACCTTTTGTTTTTCTTTTCGAGAGCGCGTTTCTATTTCCGGCTGAAGTCATCTGAGGATGTGTCATTCAACCCTAACCCTAGTTTTGCCTATGTAAGACCATTTGACAACACTCTTGTGGACCTTTGTATTATTTTATAAGGAGAGAGAGAGAGAGAGAGAGAGAGAGAGAGAGAGAGAGAGAGAGAGAGAGAGAGAGAGAGAGAGAGAGAGAGAGAGAGAGAGAGAGAGAGAGAGAGAGATATTCCTCCTCTTTCTTCACTTTGGTAAAACCCTCTTACTTTTCTTGTGTGTGATCTTGTATGGATGATGAATGCTTCTTGTGTTATTATTCAATTATGCTATCAAATTCAAGCACTATCATAAGCATAATCATTCATCTCATTTTGTTTATAAAGCTAAAGATCTATAAGATTTCACATTCAAGCAACAATAGGTATTAGATCTTGATTTTAGAAGGGATCATTAAGATTCGTAGGTAGGATTTTCAATATATCCTTCACCTCTCTTGAGAAGGTCAACCCGGAGAAGATCTAAAGCCAATGATGCCTAGATAAATAAAAAGAGATCAAGAAGAAAGAAGAAGAAAAAGAAACCAAAGAATGAGTATCTCCATGGTTTAGGCACCATTCCACCTTAGATCTTATGCTAAGGCAAGTGACATCCTTAGTTTTCTATACACTTTTATGTTGGATTTGCTCTCTCCTCATTGGATCAAAACCTTTATTACAATCAATTATCACTTAGTAGTAGATCCAAAATACCATTCTTAGCCTCTAAGGCAACATGTTTAGTGAGGCATGGAAAAGGGACTACATATTTTTGGCACCGTTGTTGGAGAGATGATGCCAGATATGCTTAGAAGTGTTTTTTTGATTCATTTTAGAGTGGTGGTTCTTTTATTATTTTCATGGGTATGGAGATTGTCCATCTTTGTTCATCTTCATTTTCTCTTAGATTCTGATCTATATAAAAATTAGTTTTCTCTCCAGAATAGGTATTTTACTCGCCCTACCTATTTTTTGTTGTTCTCTATAAAAGTTTTTACTCAATTCTATATTGAAAGTTTATCAGTTGGCGGGTTAAATTATGCTTATGCGTGCCAATACTCACCTATCTTAATATCTTCAGATTTATTCGCTATAATTACTTGCCCTCTTAAGACTGCGTAATAATCAATTAGATCTATCCTTTGGGGGTTTAGTAATTCAAAAACCTTAGTACTTGCACAATTACTCACCGTTTTGAAAATTTTCTTTTTCTTTCTTTCTTATTATTCATGTCTTGTTCCACATATAGTACTCATTGATAGTTGTTCAAGAACACCTCAAAAGTTAGAATATTAATCGTGTCTATTACTTGTCAGATTTCTTGTCAAACTGCTGACAGAAAATTTGAAATTTTAAAGAGTTTTTAAACCATTCTAGTCTATGCAATTAAGATATGGTAGGAGACTATCTAATTTAGATAATTATGATATGGACAAGTTAGTAGACTTGCCAATCAAGATAGCCGATAAGGCCATTGAGTTAGATACACCTACGATGGATGATCCTAGGCCTTGTGAAAAATCAGATCCATTAATGTCATAAATGAATCTATGATCTTTAGCTACATTGGGTGCACATCACATATGGATCAATAATTTAGAAATTTCAACATATGCATGCTATTTTAGGAAAAATTATGCATAAACCATCATGAAACCTAAGATCCAATCAGTTTATGGTCTGATCCATTCTGCAGCAGCCGTACATTATCCTTCACACATGAGCATTGTTGATCAAGTAAAAAAAATATATCAGATTCATATCTTAGAATCATGTAGCACAAAGGCGATCGGTTCAAATAGACCAATTCAATCGATGGACAACTTATCCTTCAAATCATCCAATGAAATACAGCAGGATTTGCCATATTTAAAACCTATTACATGCAATAACGTGATTGCATATTCAAAATCAAGCCTGCAGTTGATGGAGATACAAAACCATAACACTTGACTATACTTAAAGCCCAGGGCCTCATAAGCACTTGCCTTCAAAAGCTGATCATATATTGACTGACCTGAATAATTTCTTAAACAGCAAAAGCTTTATGAGGGGTTTGCATACAGAAAGCTATCTATGCTTAGCTGAAGTGCTAATGCATGGTACAACACCAAGGTCCTAGACTCGGGCAAATAAAGAAAGAAGAACTGGCACTGCTTTAGTACCATAGTATGCTATCATCATAAAAATGCCCACAACTCTGACCGTTTACATTGAACTATCTATTGAAGATTCTCCATCAGCTAATGCCAGTGAGTCACGTTGTGGAGAGGGTGAAGCAAGAGGAGTGCTGCTCCATCCTGTTGCTTTAGGAGATTGGATCCAGAAGTCTCTTAATGATGATAAAGGCCTTTCTCTTCTGACTCCTGCAGCATGAGTTCGAGGTAGGGATGCATGCACTACAATTGGCATGGTCCACTCACCTCTATCTCTATCTTTGATTTGGAGGGGATGCTCGTACTTTGACCAGTCTATATTTCTAGGAGTTGCCACAAACTCAAATCGTAAAAACCACTGTACAGAGATTGTAGGAGTCACAAAGGATGCCGGACCATCCAAAGGGATGGAGAACATAAAATGTGTTTGCAGCATGTCAGCAACAACTTCAAAATATTCAGCTTGAACCTGCAAGCAAAAATTTCTGGCAACAATGAGCATGCCGGGGAAAAAGTTCTATTCCTTTCTTTAATAGCATAGTATAACTCTGAGAATCAGTAGAGCCGAATACAGATAAGAACCTATTAATACACCTGTAGGCTAACTAGCAATCACGCAAACACTCAAACTTGCATATTATTGAATCACGGCTTGTCACACTGGACAGGTAACTTCTAGCAACTTTTCACTTTAACCTTTGTAGATAAAAAATTGAAGGCATGTCTTTCCCATAATAAACTTTGGCAGAACAGGCACACAAAGTTGCAATGATGGGTGCCAGACAGTTGGTGTTGTGACCTGTTGAGATAAACCTCATTAACAGAGTAAAAGATCAAAAAGAAGTCTACTCCAGAAAGCTTCATGTTTCTCTAGAAGACTCACAACAAGTTGGGTGATGACTCTAGAATGCACTTGCTGTCAAAATAAAATACAGCAGGTCATTTCTTTCAAACCTAACTTACCCTATGTTGCAGAACTCTATGTCTGGAATGTGTTTATCCGGAATATGACTGCTTTCCAGCAGTATCTGGAAAAACTGTTTTTATTATCTTTAGCCGCAAATGTGAAGACAGCAAATTGGGTTCAAAGCAATTTTACAAGAGCAATTTCACCATTGATTATATTTCCTACGTAAAACAAGTATTGCCATCATGAAGAACACAATACCAAGACACATATAAGGCTGGGCTATGCAAATAGCACAATTTCATATTATAAGTACATGCACGATCTATTGTATACAACCATACAAGCTCCAAAGTTTTTTGGAGCATCATGTTTCAAATCTCTATATCACAAATCCCTCTTCACCAAGGCTCACTCCATTCCTCATTGTTTCATATGCCAGCTGATAGCCTCCTAAACTTCTAATCCACTTTTCTCTCTCAGCACATTGCATGAAACTTACTCTTCCTATACATTGCACCTTGATGACCTAATTTGATTCCCAAAATAGTAGAGGTAGATCCTAATACTTTACTAAACTCAAATTCAGTTACTATTTATACTTCTTTACATGCATATATCTGTCAAACACCATGCACCACAGTTGCCTCCATGTCTTATTTTCATTCAATCATGATTCGTATGGTGGGGTCCCTTCATTTTATGGGAGTTACCAAGGCCCACAATGGCATGTTGATGCAACTCCATTCAAGGTTATTTGATCATCAGCTCATCTGTTCAAGCTAAGGTTTGAATCTTTATTTGATGGTGCATAACACATGGGAATCCAGCTTCAAATCCAAAAAACAGAACATGCAAGTAAGCTTGTTAGAAACTACCTTGGTAATAACAGGTGAGTTTTTCCGTGAAGGATGAAGATATGTAGGGTTTAATACTTCTCGCAATTCGAGAAATGTTGAAACCTGGAGCAAGTCATTGTCCAAAAATAAGTCATATAATCGAACTTCAGGCATGTGATAATAGACGACGTATCAGTCTATCTCATATCACAGCAACAGTCAAGGGAGAACAACGTATGCATTGAAAACTAGGAGCTTTCAATTTTTCTTAATGAAATACCAGAAGATTCAAACCTCTAAGCATCTTCTTGAACCCTCTTCGTGTGGGAATGTAATGACTCCAGCTACCTGCAAATGTAAAACTGAGGGCATAATTCGATAGTACAATTATAAAGAGAAACTGCATACCAGTCAGAGACTAAATTGAGCAGTAATCATAATCAAAAGGACTCAATATAACTTTCAAGCAAGGAAATGTAGGAAAACAAGTTTCTCCTTTTAGACTCACCGTATCTCCAAAGTAGTATGTAGAATCGGGGTTTTTTGGTGAAAGTCGTACCAACACCTCATCGTCAATTCTAATATTGTACATCTTTCCCCTGATATAACCACCTACAATCACAAAGTAATCAGGACATCATTCAGATCATTGAGGGTGGAGTTCAAGGCAGAGAGATCACTAAGAGCTGTTTGCTGTGACAAAAATAAACCTGTGCTTTTAAGCCAGCAACTATGATTCTTTTCCAATTGTGAAGGCCATTGCCAGTGCCAGTCTATAGGCTAGGAAACTGTTGACGTTAAGCATACAAATTATAAGAAGAGTTGCATATCTATGTTTTAATTAAGGTTTAAGCAATATCATTCAGGCATTGAAATAGTGCTGCATTTCAGCATGAAGAAAAACAATTTTTTCAATATCGGTGTGAAAATGTTAATGAGCACTAACTATCCTACCAGGAGATAAGGGTGAACTCATTTCCGGCTCATCTTTATCACCTCCTTCACGGCCATCATTTTGCACCACTTCAGAATCAGTGGAGCTTGACTCATTGCTCCAAAATCTTGCCTTCTTTTCAAAGTGCGGAAGGCCAATAATAGTTCCTGAATGTTGAGAATTGGAATCTGCAGCAAACACATTCACAATATTGGAAGCATTTTACAAATACATTTGTCACAGATGTAAATGCAGGAGAAAGGTGAAATGAGCAATGTAAAAGTGGTAAACATCAGCAAGGGTTGGAAAGCTGCCAAGTATTTATTAAACAGAGCACACAAAAGCTTTGAGAATGAGGGAAACTATATAACTAGGCTGACTGCATCAGAGTAACATTAAGCAGGCAGAACCAAAGATATTGAAGGCATGATGAAGCATTTAGGAGCTCTGGATACTTGAAGGCTTCCTGAAACACCTTTCACAAAGTTCTAATTGTCTGGCATAATTATCGCAGTCTCCTGTCCAGAACCTAAGCATCGAGTTTTGATATAAACCTGCACTATTTGAAGGCAGATTGGAATACCTACAAAGTCAAAATGAAAAACTACCAAAATTTTTCAAATAATAAATAGGTCAGCAGATATTCAGAGGTCTTTACTTCTGACAATTCTAGCAATGTTTTGCTCAACATTGCTCCCTGAACCTATCAATGTGAATTCTGAATTATAAGCTCCTCATGTTGTATAAAGTACACCCCAATTTGAGGTTATAATGACTATCTCAAGGCATTCTGACCTTGAAGGTATAAAAGTTGTCTCTGTATGGTTCTTTTTTCCTGATCTGTAGTTATTGAGCAACAGCAACTTGTGTATTTGTGGAGGACACATACATCATAGAGCACCAAGAAAAATCTAGTAGCAAAGAGAAGACTTCCTGAAGCTTGTAATTTCCAAAGGATTTCCTTCTTTCCCGTGCTCAGAAAGTCATTCATTGATCCACTGCGGGCTATAAACTGATCTTCGCGTTTATTCAACTTAAAACATTTTAAAATGGTTTAGGGTTCATTTAAGTTTGACACTGTAATGTAGATTCTCAGAAGATAACAGTAAAAGCAGACAAAAGAACCTTGGCTTGAAGAAATTTTGGTGGTAAGTTCTTTGAACCAACAACAGTGGTAGCACAACTGTGCATTTCATCCAAGTAGAGAGTTAAAGCTTAACGATAGCTGGAAAGAAAATGAGCTTGCAAACCTCAAAGGCTCAACTTTTTGCAGATGAAAACACCAAGCAATCAAGATCACTTCTTTCCATCAGGCAAATTACCCGTCACTTACTATGTGATTCTCTCTCCAACAAGGTCTCTGATGTTGAAGTTGTCAATGTGGTAGGCCGTTTCAATGCCATGCGGCTAACTAATTCAGCACGATTGAACGTAGTCTCCTTCACCGGTCCCCTTGAAGGAGATTGCAATGATAGAGAGTGTTCAAAAAAGCCTGCCAGGTTCCCTTTTAACGTACCGTGAACTGCACCATCCTTATTCTTGCTGGCAAGTTCAAATTCGCTATTGGGTGAATCGTCTGAAGTCCTTACCTGATGTAATGTTCAAGGAGAATGAGATAGAAATGTAAGGAACAGTGGAAAACGCATGTGAGACAAATGCACAAATCTAAAACATAAACTAAGATGTTTTTATCAGATAGCATGAAATGCAGGCTGCTATATACAGCGATCTAAAAAGCATGTTCATTTGAAATAAAGCCATACAAAAAGAGTTCTACCTACAAGAACTGCAAAACTAAGAACATGGTCTCAATACATCTAGATGATGGGCATTCTGACTTAAAAAATAAAAACTGGACGCTAAAACTTGACACTTTTCAAAAGATTTGTGTCAGGAAAAGGTTGATGGCTGCTAGATGCTCTGAATCACATACCCAATTTACACCAATATCTTTCTCTTTCCATTGAATTTCAACCTCCACAGGTACTACAGGAACAATCCCTGCATCATTAGACCCAGAGATGTACAAGGATGAACAGCAGCTTTCATCATGTAAAACCGAAACTTACAACAAGCTTTGATCGTCAGACAGTATGACAAGTAAAGGTTAACTTGTATGGATGAATATGCATGCAGGTGAAGACATCAGACCTAGGCTGTTCAAAACTAGACAGGTTAATGGCCGGAAGAACATACATTGCCAATACAAAATGAACATACTTCAACTTTGATGTATAAATGTCATATGATAAAAAGATACCAGTCCTTTGACCAGAAAAAGTATGCTAGCATAAACCTCATTTTGAACTGTCAACCTGCAACAAGATTGAGAGTAACATATATATACTATACAGTGTCATATACATATTAATCATAGTTGCAGCTGCGCTTTGTATCGTGATCTGGGATTTCTCCCAGATCAAGGAATGCAAACTTTTTTTTTTTTTTTTTTAAATGGGTGTCAATGCTTGAACAACGGGTTATTGTCAGTATTCCCATTTTGTCTCTAATATTGGCAATCTGAGAAGTCTTAAGAATGGAATTTGCCAAAAAATTGCAATCTTCTAGCGATTTGGACAGTGTTCCAAAACGCTGATGCAGCGGATCGTGATCTGCTGCATTGATGATATAAACATAGTGGAAAATACATAACATACACATCATAGACATATAGGACTATATAATGTTTTTTTTTACATTTTTTGAAAAAATATGTTAAGTATATGTACGGAAAGGAGTGTTCCGATCAAAAACATAGGAATGGGTGCACACACACACACACACGCCTGGTTCAAAATCGACCTTTTCAGAATCGGATGAATAGGCATGAATTGTGGTTCTGAACCAGGTCCCTTCCAAAAGAATCGGCATTTTTTTTTCTTTTGGAATTTTTTAGATATAATGCTAAAAATATCTAATGAAATATGTATAATGCCTAGAGTGTGTCTAAAATCTTATAGATGTTGCTGCTCCCTAGTTCAATCTGCTACTGTTGAAATTAAGGTGCTCATACACAAATCAAGGCTAGAACAACTGTCTATGTAGAATCACATGTTACAGACTTGCATGAGGTGAAATGTTATGTGTAAGAAAGCACCTTATTCATTTAATGCAGTGTTGCCTTCTAAATATGAGTGAAAGATTTCTGATGCCTGCAAGTAAAACAGGATGCCACTAGACCAGAATGCAGAACTTGGGAGGCCTGCCTGAATATTGCATAACGCGCAAGGAATTAATAAAAGTTCCAACCAAATTTCTAAAACGTTGGTGGGCTAAGTCTCTTTGATCTGTATCATAGTTGCAACCTGATCCGGAATGTGATCCAGTTTACGATCCAAAAATTAAGGTTAGGATTTCTTGGATCGAAAAAAAAAAAGAGAAATTGTTTTTGATTAAACTTTTCCTTGAACTTTTTCTGCTTTACCTTGAAATTTATTTAGGGAACTATCAAAAACAGTTAAGAGAGCTTTCTTCCATCACCCTTTCCATAGATACCCATTCTATTTTGGAACATGTAAGTGCTGTCCGAACACATTCCGAAACATAACATTGCTAAAATTTTTATCAAGAACATAGATGTAATTTTTTTTGTTTCTTTTGCAATTTTTTTAAGTATGAGTGATAAATAGGGTAAAGTGTTGGGGGTCAATGAAATCCAGATTTAGCCATAATAAATTGCAATTACATGAAAAGACTAAATCCTTCAAGTTACTTATTAGTGCTCAAATTGAACTTTGAAGCTAACAAATACATTTTTATGAAAAACTACAAACTAATAAATCCATTGACAAACACTAAACATGAACTCCAGGCTGCAAAAGTGACAGCACCAACGCCTAGCACCACTGCAAAGTCACGAGCATTTGTTTCGACCACAAATGACTGATTTGGGTTGACTACTTTCAGTTTTGGTGTTGTAGCTACAGCTGTTTTGAGAGTGTCAAGACTCTCCTGTTGTTCAAACTTCCAAACAAATTCCTTCCTTTCCCCTTAAGAAGATTTGCCATAGGAATTGCTCTGACATAGCCCTTGACAAATCGTCTATAGTATCCTAATAAACCAAGAAGAACTTGAAGATCTAATACATTGTTTGGTCTAGGCCAGTTAAGTATGGCCTTGACCTTATTGGAGTCCAATTTAATCCCACCTTTGGAGATAATATGGCCCAAATAAGCCATTTCCTCAGTGGAAATCCCTGAAATTGTTGTTGAAAGTGCCTCTGAATTAGCACTGGATCTGCGGGAACATTGTGATTGCTTCTTGGAAGATTGGCTACAACAAGTCATGGATAAAGTGTACTGCAATCCTGTCTATTGAGCGCTGGATCAGCGTGAGTCTTCTTCCTAGAATTTCGCAAAACAAAATAGGCTGCAATGTGGCATCCCTGCTGCTGAATTTGCTCTTTCGAACATTAAAATAGAATGCGCCCTAATCCCTCCTATCTCCTTTGCAAAAAGAAACATGCATGCAAGAAGAAAAATGGCCTTCAAGGAGGGCGCTGAAAATCCTTTTACTGATCTCGAAAAATAGGATGGCTTCTTTTAGATAATGCCCCATCTAGCCCGATGTAAAGACATTGCATGCATTGTGCCATGTGCACTGACACCATCACCAATTCACAAGACACCTAATTGTTGCCTTCCATGTCAATACCTAACTTAGGACCTTATCCACTGTTGGGCTCCGTACTGAAGTTAGGCCTTAATGCTAAGGTATGGACCAACAACTTGATGCCATCTTTCAACTTATTATTTATATTCAACGAGTCATGGAGTTGAGATACTCTCGAATGACACTTATATCTTGACAGCATCTCCATTCTCAAGGGTATCAGCTCATGGCATTTTCAGTCTTCTTGCTTACTTCATACATTTAGCATTTCCATTTCACATCTCCTCACTGGTCCTCATCAGTATATCCGCCACTTCATTTACCGAACATACTTGGCATGGTGAGTTGGGGGGCCAAACATGACTTTTATTGGACTCACTTCTTGGAGTTGGGTACAATTGGTTTGCCAATTCTGCCTCATAATTTGGACTCTGGTCTTCCGCATGGTCTTAGATTCCTTTTGGGCAGCTCCGAGTCTCTTCACACTACCTTGCGATTGAGAGGGGTAATTTTTATGGTGTCCCCCTGGCGGAGAGGTTTCCCGATCCTAACTCTTGGTTAGGTTGAGATCGAGGACCACTTTATTTTCAAAGCTCTAGAGATTATGAGATCAAAAAGAGATTCTTTTGCCTCTTTAGACTCTCCAGTCACATTACACTCTCTCATCACATAGGTGGATCCATGTTGTGTCATTCTCATGATTCGTGAGATGCTTGAAGCAAGCTATGTCATGTCACGTGTTACGAGCTCGTGACCAGTGCCGAACCCTAGAGAACACAGATAGGTCAGATACCACAGTCAGGGTCGTGTCCAGCGTACACGACCAACAGGGCAAGACAGTGTGAGTAGTGTGCCCCAGCACGGTCCATAGCCATGGCGGGCCTAACACAGCCTAGGGACCCTGTCAGCAGGATAGGGCTCCCAGTTGGGTCCCGATGTGCAGTCGGCCACGTCAGTGACACGTGGCCGACACTTGGCAGTTGCATGCTACCAGTCCTCACACTGGGCTAGGAGGGGCTTACTCTATATCAGGGAGTAGGCAAGGTTGGGTGGATCAGTTAGTGTGGTGTTAGGAATTATTACACTGGTATCAGAGCCATCTCCATCCTAGGGAGTTCAGGAGCAGCAGTAGAGAAAGCTATCAGAAGATAGGAAATGTTTCTCAGTTTCTCAGAAAAGATTAGAGGAGGAGAATCGTTGTAGGTGCAACCTTCAAACCCTTGAAATTCACTGAGAATTTACAATTATAGGAAGTAGAATTCCTTCTGTAGGTAAATCGTTGGAAAGGCAGCAATCTATATCGGATTTCAGACATCTGATAGGAGATTTTCGAAAGGATTTAGAGTAAAAACCAGCGAGCAGGTCCATTGCTGTAGGATCAGACATCTACCTCTGAAATTTCAAAGAAATCCAAGGAAGTTTGAGGGGTTCTCAAGCAAATTTTCTTAGCAGGGCCAGCGCTGGACAGGGAGGTGAAAAAGCTAAATTTCATCCTTGTTTTTTGAGAATTCTCAGAAGTTTGAGCTTCAAACTTATTTGCTACAGACCAGCGACCTATTGCCTGAGTTCAGACCAGAGATTCAAGCAAAGATTGGGCCTTAAATTTCAGAAAATTGGGCCAGACAGGTGGCTGTCCAGCCAGCGAGGGCAGAGATACAAAAAATTCCGGATTTCTTGTTGTAAAATTCCGGTTTTTACTCGGTTTGTTGGAACCCCACACCTGAAATCAGATCAGTCAGCTACTCAACTCAAGAACCGGGAAATTTGGCACCGTTTTGAAGCTTCAAACTGGCATTTTCCGGGACAGCAGGTCTGAAATCTTGGGGAAAGGGTTCCTCTTCATAATTTCTTTGGAAGTACAGTCCTCAGAAACAGCTAAGTCATCTTTCCTTTCCCTTGTACAGTTATAAATTAGTCTTTTAGACTTTTTTTCCTTCAGAGGTTAAGGTAGCTCTCTTTCAATTCCGAAGATGACCACTCCTCAGGGACCTGATCAACCCCCGGAGAGAGGCTTCGACGAACTTGAAACAGAAGCCTTGGCTTACAAAAAAGGGAAGGAACCAATGGAATTGGAAGAACATGAACAGTTCGCCGAAGAACTCGACGAACTGGTTACCAAGGAGCAGTTTCTCCAGTTGGTAGCGAAAGTGGATGAACTGAAGTTGGCATTAGCCAATTTCAAGTCCAGTGTGGACGACTCGTTCGCTGAACTCAAAAGCTTGATTTTAAGTTCCGCGAAAGGAAGCCTTCCCTCCACTTCTCAGTTATCCCCTTCTCCACTTCCATCAGTTTCGGGTGAGACTTTACGATCTCACCCCAGTGTTTTTAAAGATTTAAAGCCTCCTACTTTAATGGGGAAGAGAAGGATAGAAATGCAGACATTCTACAAACCTTCCTCAGCAAATGGAAGAACATTCATGCTCTTAAACAGACCCCTAACCATTTGCAAGCTATTGAGGCCAGTCTTTCCTTAGGGCCTATGGCCTATAAGTGGTGGTTAAATCTCCAGGAGACTGGGCAGACTCCCCGGTCATGGAAAGCCTTTGAAGAAGCTTTCCTAAGAGAATTTCTACCAGAAAATGAACTTGATAGAGCCTGGGAAGCCTGGGAAAGAACAGTAATGGACAAGTCCCTCATCCAATATATCTCGCAGTATCGAGAAGCAATTTTAAAGATTAAAAATATGGATGATTATCAGAAAATCAGGGGATTTGTCCGTGGCCTCAAAGATGAATATAAAGTAGAGGTCCAGAGAAACTCGCCTACTACCCTTGGGCAAACTCTTAGATATGCTCAAATCTATGATGACTCAGTGGGTAGGAAGAGGGCGAGACAGCAGCCACTTTCTGAGCAGCCTCCTCAGAAAGACTTTCAATTTAAAAAGAAATTCTAAAAAAGAAAGAATCAAGATAAATTCAAAGAAGCTCCTCAGAAACGCCCTTCACTCATACAGCCCTTAAAACCAGATGATTTTGAGAAAACCAAACAAGAACGTTTGTGCTTTGTGTGTATGGGCAAGGGACACACAATCAGATAGTGTCCCAAGGGGCCTTTCACTAAAAAAGATAAGAAAGATAAAAAACAAGTTCATCTTGTTCAGACTGTGTGTTTTCCCAGTGACTCGGCAGCTTCCGAGATCAAAGTGTATCATGAAGATCATGAACACTGTTGCCAGCTGACCTCTGCACTGCTAGCGAGACCCTTCAGCTTTGGGCCGCATGACCTAGTACGTATGCATGGGAAAGTTGGTAACCAGTCAGTAAGAGTTATGGTTGATGATGGGGCAATGGAGCAGTAGCAACACCATCACCAAGTACTCAAGCTGAAGCAACCCATAATTTCATCAACTACACGCTGGTTAAAAAGCTTAAACTACCAGAAGTACCTAGTCAGCATAGGTACATAGTTTCATTAGCTAAGGGTGAAGATAAAAAAATATGGGAAACTATGGTAAGTAATTTGAATCTTGGTATTCAGGGGTACCAAGATGAAATAAACTTTCAGATAATGCACCTGGGTCGCACATATATTGGTCTCGGGAGAGATTGGCTCTACAGTTTAGGACCTTTCCTCCACAGAAACTATCAGGAGAACACCCTCAGCTTTCAGCATAAAGGCCGAGAGATCCAGTTGCATGGGGAGCATGATGTTCCCAACAGTCCTATGGCTTGCAGTTCAGAGCTCTGTCAGCTAATCGGAGACGAAGACCATCAGGTATTCTTATGTGACTTTCAGTTTATTCCTAAAGTTTCTATTTCCAATTCTATTCAACAGAAAATCAGTAAATTAGAAACTTTATTGTCTAAATTTAAAGATGTTTTTCCTGAAGATTTACCACATGGTTTACCACCTAGCAGAGAGGTAGATCATGTAATAAACCTAGTACCAGGTACAACACCTGTTTCTAAACCTCCGTATCGGGTCAGCCGAACAGAGGATGAAGAAATAACTAGGCAGTTAACAGATTATCTTGGAAAAGGCCAAATTCAGACCAGTAGTTCATCATGGGCCTCACCAGTCCTATTGGTGAAAAAGAAAGAGGGGTCTATGCGTCTTTGCGTAGATTACAGAGCCCTCAATAAAGTCACAATTAAGAATAAATACCCTATGCCTCGAGTAGACGAGTTGTTTGACCAACTCGACGGGGCTAAGTTTTTCAGTAAAATAGACCTCAGATCGGGATATCATCAACTCCGTATAGAATCGGAAGATGTCTCGAAAACAGCTTTTAGGACTCGTCACGGTCATTATGAGATTAAGGTGATGCCATTTGGGCTCACAAATGCTCCAGTTATGACCTTGATGAACAGTGTCCTCAGACCATACTTGGGTAAGTTTGTAGTCGTATTTTTAGATGACATCCTCGTTTACAACAAAACGAGGAAGGAGCATCGAAAACACCTCAGAAAGGTGTTTCGACTGCGCAAAAAGCATAAGCTTTATGCTAAACAATCCAAGTGTGAATTCTTCGTTGAAGAAGTAGCATATTTGGGTCACATTATCTCTTCAGATGGGATTAAGATGGACCCAAATAAGGTTAAAGCCATACTCAGTTGGCTGAGACCTCAGAATATTTTGAAACTTCAGATCTTTCTTGGTTTGGCGGGATATTACAGACGATTTGTCAAGGAATATGCTCAGATAGCAATTCCCATGACAAATCTTCTTAAGGGGAAGGGAAAGGAGTTCATTTGGGAGTCCGCACAGCAAGAGAGCTTTGATGCTCTCAAAACAGCCTTAGCTACAGCACCAGTTCTAAAGGTCGTCGACCCCAATCAGCCATTTGTGGTCTAAACAGATGCTAGCGACTTTGCAGTAGGTGCTGTGCTAACTCAAGGTGGACGACCAGTTGCGTTCGAGAGTAAAAAACTCGAGCCAGCTCAGACTAGGTACAGTGCCTATGAAAAGGAACTCTTTTCTATAGTCCATGCCCTTAAGACTTGGAGGCATTATTTGTATGGTGCCAACTTTGAGGTCCTGACAGACCATGAGAGTCTCAGATACCTTTGCAATCAACCTGAGCTTAGAGGTCGGAAAGCTCGTTGGGCAGAGTTGATGCAAGAGTTTGACATGTCTATCAGACATAGACGTGGAAAATTCAATACAGTAGCAGATGCCCTTAGCAGAATGCCTATGATAAACGAGCTGAGTTTTACTCAGATTCGTAATGAGTTACTCGAGTCCTTGAGAGGGAAATGCCAGCATGATGCATTCTTCTCTACTATCTGGAACTCAGTCCAGAGCAGACAGTTACAGACTCCAGAACCAGTTCCCGGGGCTGGTGCCAGTTCATCCAAGAATACGGCAGCTTCCGTTGAGGATGATGATGAGTCCGAGTATACATCGTCAGATGACGTTGAGGATTCTGAGCCTGTATTACCCAAGCAAACCCCAGTGGTTGAGGGTCAGTTGACTCAAGGATTCAAATGGAAACAGTATTCCATTCAAGATGAGTACTTGCTCTATAAAGATAGAGTATGTGTCCCCAATTCAGAGGATTATAGGCAGCAGGTCCTATATGAATGTCATGACAATCCCAGTGCGGGACACCTAGGCATACAGAAGACCTATGAGCTTCTTCGTAGGCAATTTTTCTGGCCCAGTATGAAAAAGGATGTCCACCAGTATGTAACCAGTTGCTAGAAATGTCAAGTAAACAAAGCAGAGCGTTGAAAGGCAGGAAGGTTGTTGCATCCCTTAGAAATACCAGCTGGTAAATGGGAGAGTATCTCCATGGATTTTATAGTAGGCCTGCCTAAAACCCAAAAGGGTAATGACGCTATATGGGTCACAGTTGACCGTTTGACCAAAATGGCTCATTTCATTCCGACCAAAACAACCGTTAGAGCTCCAAAGTTAGCGAGGTTGTTTGTAGACGGGCTATTTAAATTGTACGGTCTACCTTCCGGCATAGTCAGCGACCGAGATAGAAGTTTACTGGAAATTTTTGGAGGGCAGTATTCCATCATCTCCATACTAAACTTAATATGAGTACTACCGACCATCCACAGACGGACGGTCAAACAGAGAGGGTAAATCAGGTGCTGGAGGATATGCTTCGTGCATACGTCAGCAAGAAGCAGACAAATTGGGAGGAGTATCTCTCGATATTAGAGTTTGCTTACAACAGTACCAAACATTCAGCTACGGGATACAACCCATTTATGCTTATGTACGGTTTTCAGCCACGCTCACCCACAGCTGTAGGGTTTAAACAAGAAAAAGTTGAAGCAGCTAGAAACTTTTTAGAGGACTTAAACCAGATGATAGAACATGCTAAGCGTAGCATCAGGCAATCCCAGGATCGGGCCAGGCATTATGCAGATCCACACAGACGGGATGTGCAGTTCGCCACTGGTGAGAAAGTCTACTTGAGAGTCCCAGTCGACTCTAAAACCCTCAAATCAGGAGTGTGTGCTAAGTTGTCTCCAAGGTATTGTGGTCCCTTTACCATCAGTAGGAGACTAGGCGAGGTCACCTATGAACTAGAACTCCCACACAACAGTAAGGTTTTTCCAGTCTTTCATGTAAGTCAGTTACGCAAAGCCTTAACTACATCAGACAATCTGGTAGAAGACAGTGTTCTAGTTCTCCCATTGGATCCTCAGCAACCTCCACATGAACCAGAGGAGATTCTTGATAGTAGAGAGACGCACACTCGTCATACTCTATACCGAGAATATCTGGTTAAGTGAATGATCAGCCTGTTGAGAATGCCACTTGGGAAAGAGGCAGCGTCCTTTGCAAGGTTTTTCCAGACTTTGTCTTAGAGGACCAAGACGGTTCTTAAGGGGGAGGGAGTGTTACGAGCTCGTGACCAGTGCGGAACCCTAGAGAACACAGATAGGTTAGATACCACAGTCAGGGTCGTGTCCAGCGTACACGACCAACAGGGCAAGACAGTGTGAGTAGTGTGCCCCAGCACGGTCCATAGCCATGGCGGCCTAACACAGCCTAGGGACCCTGTCAGCAGGATAGGGCTCCTAGTTGGGTCCCGACGTGCAGTCGGCCACGTCAGTGACACGTGGCCGACACTTGGCAGTTGCATGCTACCAGTCCTCACACTGGGCTAGGAGGGGCTTACTCTATATCAGGGAGTAGGCAAGGTTGGGTGGATTAGTTAGTGTTTGCCCTACTATGGTGTTAGGAATTATTACATCACGGAACCAACATAGATATCAGAGATGCCGAGGACAACATCATATGACAATTAGAGCCACTTCACACATTCTAAGGTGGCATAACCACAGATCACATACTCATCATCCATGTTAACGATAATGATGGTAATACACTATGCATATTCTTCTTGGGACTGCCCATTTCACCTCTTTCTTCGACAAGACTTGATGTCTTAGTGTCATGCCATTTTCTACATATGTCTATGTCTTCATTCTTCTATATGCACTTATAGTTTCGGAGGTATTTTTACACTACCGCAATTTTCATTATACACTTGACATATACTTCGTCTTGTATGCCTTTTTGGCATTGAAAAGACATTAGTAAAGCTCTCTCTCTCTCTCTCTCTCTCTCTCTCTCTCTCTCTCTCCCGCTGGCTCATTTGCTCATCCCCATTCTGCTTTATGCTAATGACATCGTCCTGCTTTCTCCCTCACCAGAAGGGCGGTTACTTCTTCACATGTCCTAGCTGATTCCCATGCCAAGCTATCTTGGTACCAGCAGGCATCTGATCTCTTACGACATCTGGGCATCTCTATCATGGATCTTCCTCGTGGTACGCATTCATATATCCGAGGCTATTTATTCCGTCGATATATGCAACAGACTTGGAGCTCCCTCCCACCTTCCCGCATTCGACTGAGCTATTACCAAACACACTTCCTCTCTCTGGATCCTTCTGGTTTGCCATTGTTGCTGCTCTATCTCTCACAGCCCCTATCACACGGCCTGCACTATAGTCTTGGGCAGTTGCGCATTTCCTCTCATCAGCTTGCTATTGAGGCCAGTCGTGCATGGGATATCCCCCAGGAGCGTCATCTATGTCGCTTGTGCTCATTGCAGGAGGTGGAAGATGAAGCTCATTTCCTCCTCAGATGTCCGTTGTATTATGAGATACGAGGGAGGTATTATTGTCTCTTTCGCGATGGCCCGCATACACTTCGCAGTTTTGTCTCCTATCCTGATGCTCGTTGCTTGGGACTTCTTGTTCGTGAGATGCTTACTCTCCGTCAATCTCATCTGCCTGTACCAGATCACCTGGGGTTGGACTCCCAACAACTGCTTCTCATTGGCTTCTTTCAGACTCGAACACATGCTGATGACTCCGATGATGAGATTCCTGTCGCTGTGCCACCGCGGAAAAAGCCCATATGTAGTCGACACTCGCCTCCATCGGGGCCCACTGTATGCTCCACTCAGCGAACACTTCACACTTACTTTTGTTGATATGTACTTATTCTCCACCTAGCCCAGGTTGTGGGCATTGGTACTTTTTCTGTAGTTCTTCTGTTATACCTGGCCCGGGTTGTGGGCTTATTTCACTTCTGCTTTGTTCTACTTTCATTCGTAGCTAGTTTATAGCATTTTACGGCCACATCCTCCTATGGATGATGCTCCCACTGTTGCTTGTACATATTTTCTTTTTGGTCTTATGCGCCACAGGTGCCCAAAAGATGTTAATAAAGCTTTCTTGCTTGCTTTCTTTCTCTCTCTCTCTCTCTCTCTCTCTCTCTCTCTCTCTCTCTCTCTCTCTCTCTCTCTCTCTCTCTCTCTCTCTCTCTCTCTCCATGGTGGCGCCCTCCTAGGCCCATTGCTGATCCCTCTCTCTCCTCAGAGCCCTCCATGGCTCCATCCAGATGGGGGGAAGGTAACTCCCCCCGCTCTCCATCCCGCCACTATCCCCAGTAGTCAGAGATGAAGACCAATGGAGGAGCTGAAGCTACTTCGGAAAGAAAATGGACAGTTGAAACGGGATTTTGCAGCAGAATAATGGTGAGCCATCAGAAACAGTGATGAAGATCCATGCACTGGAACAAGAACTGGTCCAGCACAAGGAAACAACAAGAACTTGGGCATCTCAAATCAAAGATACGAATGGTAAGCCACATATTTCTACTTTTATTTCAGCCACCCTTTCCGAAGATAAACTGAGGGATCAAAAAGCCCTCAATGTGAGAACAAGAGGTATTGTAGACACGCAAGATGCCATTCAAGAGGTGACCAGATTTCTGGAAACCACCTTAGGACACACTAAACAAGGAATGGAGAGAGCTTGGAGAACCGAAAGAGGAAATGCTACATTAATTATTCGATTTACATCTCTTCAAAAAAGATGTTAGTTTTGAGACTTAAGAACAAACTAAAGGGCACGAAAATATTCTTAGATGATGATCTCACATTCATGCAAGTTACAGAGAGGAAGAAGGCATTTGAGGAAGCTAAAGCATCCGGAAGACGAGTAATCTATAGAGATGGCCAGGTGAAATACATTGGTGATAGACAATAGGGATTTGGGTTCTTCGGTGGTGGGAGCGGCCCGAAGACCCACCCATCTTCACTGCGTTTTGGTGTGTGGAATTGTAATGGGATACATACCTCATCCTCAACAGGAGATTTGATGGACTTCATAGACAATGGTGATATACTATTATTTACAGCGACGCATGAGTGCAGAGCGAGGTCTATCTTCATTTCATGGTTTCCAGTGGGAATCGGTTTTCAAAAAAGAGACCAGATTAGTAGGGGGATGTGGTTCCGGTGGGGTAGCCTGTTTGTATAGAGACACTACTCAGAGAGTACTTGATGTGGTTCACAGAAATGTTCAGTCTAGATATATATGGATCCGACTCAGAAGTGTCACTAATGAATAAAAAAGGGCCCAAGGCCTGCTTATGCATAAAGTAAAGTAAATGTAAATGGACGCGGCGAATTTAATGAGTCAGTCCATAACTCTCCCTGGCACAAAAGAAAAAGACCCAACTGCCGAAAAGAAACTGGATCAAGTAGCAGCAAGCCCTGGTGCATCAACAGCTAGAACAACATCTGATGTAGAGGAATCAACAAGTGCAGCAAGAGCACGAGCTTGATCCACAAGTGATGGTGTATGATAAAAGACATCAATAGGCTCCCATGTGGCCTCCTCAATAGGACGACCATCCCACTGGACCAAAAACTGAATCTGCCGGCGGCGTCGACTATGGTATAGACGAACCTGTAATATAACAGCAGGTAAAAATGGAAATAACTCTGGAGCAGTAGGAAACTCAGCATCACAAGGAGCGTCATCCTCAATTGCAGCACGTAATAAACTGACATGGAATACATGTAACATCACAGGCGCGTGTGGAATTTGGAAGCTGTAAGCGATATGTAACTGGACTAAGAACCTCCAAAATGCGATAAGGCCCATAATATCGTGGTGCAAGCTTCTCAGTAGAAGCATGGCCCTGGACAAAATGATGACGTGCAAACTGTAGGCGTAGATAAACCATATCTCCAAGCTGAAACTCAACATGGCGGCGGTGACGATCAATTGAGGTCTGATAACGCTGCTGAACATGCTGTAAATGAGAACTGGCCCGGGTAATAAGGTCTCGAGCACCTGATAGAAAAGATGCAAGTGTGACAGGTGTATCCTCAGGAGGGAGAGGAATGCCAGGTAAAAGAGGTGCATAGCCATGAGATAATAAAAATGGTGAGACACTTGTGCTGGTACTAATAGAGCTATTATAGCTATACTCTGCTAAACATAAATGCTTATCCCAATCCTTCCCTGAAGGAGTAACAAAATGGCGTAAATAATCCTCAAGGATCCTGTTAAGGACCTCAGACTGCCCATCAGAAGTAGAATGATAAGCAGAACACATAAAAAGCTGTACATCCAATATACGCATAAGCTCTGTCCAGAATATAGATGTAAACTTACTATCCCGATCAGAAAGGATAGTACGAGGAAATCCATGCAGGCGGAAAATCTCTGATAGGAACAAACGTGCACACTGTTCTGCTGTGATAGTACTGCGAATTGGTATGAAATGTGCCTGTTTCGAGAACCTGTCAATACAAAGAGAATCTTAACGATAAAGACGATTGTCAACAATGGAGTAAACCTGATGAGGACGGGACGAAACAGGTGGGGCAGAACTATAAACATCACGAAAATCAGAACATGTAAGGTATGCTGCAGGTAGATCATCAAACCATGGAGGAATAGTAGAAACGAGTGTATTCAACAAAGCTTGAAGACGAGATAATGCATCAGCAGCAGTGTTAGCACGACCAGGATGATACAATATGGAAAAATTAAAAGATTGTAAAAACTGCAACCAACGAAATTGACGATCACTAAGGTCACGTTGAGAAAACAGATAACGTAAAGACTGGTGATTAGTAATAATGTCAAATGGAACTCGATACAGATAATGACGCCACTTCTTAAGAGCATAGATAATAGCAAGAAGCTCTTTCTCATGCACAGAATAACGTTGCTCATAAGAGCGAAGACGACGCGACTCATAAGCAATAATACATTGTGACTGGCGAAGTAAAGCACCCAAACCAACATTACTAGCATCAGTCCCAACAAGAAACTTATAATCAAAATGTGGTAAACACATAACGGCAGCATCAACAACAGCACGATGAAGAGTATCAAACGCTGACTGACAATCAGAAGTCCAAAGAAAAGTACTAGACTTCTTCAAAAGTGCACGAAGAGGAGCTACAATAGTGGCAAAATGAGGAACTGGACGACGAAGGTGAGTGGCTAACCCAAGGAACATACGAACATGATGAATATCAGCTAGTATAGGCCAATCCTGGATGGCCTGAACCTTATGAGGGTCTAGACGAATGTGTCCATTACAAACAAGAAAACCAAGAAACTCGATCTCAGAAACAGCAAAAGAACATTTAGACAACTTAGCAAATAACTGGCGATGTACAAGTAACTGAAATATAGAGGAAAGATGGGAAACATGCTCAGCAAGAGACTGACTAAAAATAAGAATATCATCAAAATAAACCAAGACACAATGACCAAGAAGCGGACGCATGACGTTATTCATCACATTCTGGAACGTAGGACGGCCATTAGTAACACCAAAAGGAAGCACACGAAATTCATATAAACCAAGATGAGTACGAAAAGCAGTCTTATGTTCGTCAGAAGGGTGCATCCTGATTTGGTAATATCCAGAACGAAAGTCTATCTTGGAAAAGATTTTAGAGGTACCGAGCTGGTCAAAGAAATCATCCATGTGTGGAATAGGGTACTGATTACAAATAGTCAACTTATTTAAAGCACGATAATCAATACAAAGGCGTTTGGTACCATCTTTCTTACTAACAAGGAGAACAGGGGCACCAAAAGGACTGTGACTAGGAACAATGAGACCCTGATCTAACAAGGCAGTAATATGGAGCTCAAGCTCATCACGCTAGATCGAGACATACGATAAGGGGGACGGGAAGGAGGAGCAGAACCAAGACGCAAGTCAATATGATGGTTCACGTCACGTAATGGTGGTAGCGTCGTAGGTTCTGAAAAGACAAAAGCATACTGATGTAATAAGTCAGAGATAACCTGACGAACAGCTGCTGGAGTGGGAATTGGAGGAACTGGTACTGCCCGCTGAACACATAATAAGGCTGCACAATGAGCCTTTGGCAGGCTGCGAATAAACTGCTTCCCAGTAATCAACTGGAAGTCTCCCTGAGAATCAATGCCAACAAGTGAGTGTGTAACTGCATCATGTAAAAATGTCAATGTCTGCTGTCTCAAGTCCAGTGTAACGGCTCCAAGAGATGCAAACCAATCAGCACCAAGGATAAGATCATAACGCTCCATAGGAATAATGTAAAGATCTGCCTGTCCAGAAAAATCTCCAATGCGGTATGGTAAACGCTATCTGAGAACTAGGAAAAGAATGGGAACTGGCAACCTCAACTGTGAGAGGCTGTGAAGCAGGAGCAGGTGAAGCACGGATGCGACTAGTGATATATGCTAATAAAAGAATGAGTGCTTCCAATATCAACTAAAGTCATATACTCACGACCTGTAATACGTACACGTAACCGAATGGAGCGAGGACCAGGATGCCCTATCCAAGTAGCATAGGCAAGCTGAGCATGGCAAGTAGCAGGAAGTAAATCAGTGGAAGGCTCAGAGGATAGGTCAGGCTCATCAGAAATATGAATGTAGATATCAGAATCATCTGGAGTAGTGCCCTCATGGTAAAAAACAGCAGTAGTAGTAGGGAGAGGCTGACAGCAATCACGGGCAAAATGGTCAGGACTCTTACAACGAAAGCAAAGACGCTTCTGCTGAAGGTCAGCAAACTCTGCAGACGTGTAACATTGGACAAAAGCAGGTCGAGGAGACGAAGGGACAATGGAGAGAGCTGGAACAGAAGGGGCAGGTGTAGGGGTGGACGTAGCGGGAAAAGATGAAGCAGAAGGACGGAGAAGTGGGAAGGAAGGGTGTCAGAGTACTTATGCTGTAAAGTACTGGCAAGAGACATCGCCTCAACAAGTGTGGGAGGACGGAAGGAAGAAACATCATAATGTAAAGCACCACGAAGCCCAGCAATGTAACGAGAAATAAGCTCAGTGGGCTGTAGATCTGTGAAAAGATAAGAAAGCTCCATAAACTGATCTGTATAAGAAACAAGATCACTGGTCTGAGTGAGACTACGAAATGTATCACGTTGGCGGTCGAGCCACTGAGGATCAATCATAGCATGACGGAGGTCACGGCGAAAAGTATGCCATAAATGGAGCCCTTCCCGATCAGGATCAGCTCTACAAACTCGCCACCACGTGGCGGCGCGTCCATCTAAATGTAAAGCAGCCAACTGGATCTTCTAAGGATCAGTCTTAGGGTAGATCTGAAAAATATGTGTCAAGCTTAGCAAACCAATTCTCTAATAAGTTCCCGTCAGAGGAACCGGAATAGGTAGCAAGCTTACCCTATCACGAAAGTCTCGAGCAAAGTGTGGCTTAGGAAGTGGGGGACGTGAAAAGAAACCAGGAGGTGGGTTAGGTGGAATGAACGGTCCACCACCAGGCTGACTAGCAGAGGAAGATGGAAATCCAAATGGAGGGGGAGTCCCAAATGAAGGAAAAACAGGAGCTTTACCAGGACCATGAGGCTGTAAAGAATCAATCTGTGACTGCATAGTAGCAAAGCCGGTCATAACGGTATCAAAGCGAAGAACGAGGCCAGAAAGGGTCTCATCCATGCGACGAAACTGATCGGATAAGGTTTCCTGAGTAGTCTCACATAGGGTAGGTGAATGTGCCATAATGATAGTGGAAGGAATAGACGAAAACTTGAGAGAGTGGACTCTTGTCGTCAACCCAAATTAGTCTATTAAAACCACTATTATCACAACTAACAATCAGCAAATGAAAAAAGTGAAAATGAAGGCTGTAAAAATGCGCTGGACAGCTAGGAGGCAAGTGACAAATTGGAATATCAAACGGAGTCGAAATTTCGTGAAATTTGGTTGGGGATGGGCGATGGACAGCCTGCAAACAAGGTGTGAAAAATGGCTGCAAACGGAGACAAAAACGGACGAAAGTGACAGGTATGGACAACTTGCAAACAAAAGTGAAGAGAGGGCTGAAAATGGAAGGAGGAACGGACAAAAGAGATGAGGGAATTGGGCGTTGAAGAGCCTGCAAACAAGCTGGAAATGACTTGGGCGCCGGAAATAATCTGCCCAAATTTTTTTTTTCCGGCCGCCAAATTTAGTGGAAGTACTTCCGCTAACTATCTGCTAAAGCTCCGCCAAGGAAAATGCTCTGATGGGAGCTAGTCCTCCAACAAACTGTGCTGAATGTTGCTGAAGCAAAGAGACGAAAGCCCTCAGCAAAGAGAGAAAAATCAGCAAGGAAAATGGGCATCCAATCAAAAAATCAGATCTGAAATTCAGCAATCAGGAAAGTGCTCTGATACCAAGTTACGAATAGAGCCACAACTAATCTAGAGCTAAGCTATGAAAGCATCACATAAGCAAGACTTAAGCTATGAAAGCAGCACATAAGCAAGACTTAACCCTAGAAAGCAGGAAAGAGAGAGATTAAGGAGGCTAAAGACAGAGATCAATATCATTAGTTGAATAACAAATGACACAGTTTCCCTACTTATAGCCAAGAGGAAGCCCTAAAAGGAAGCTTCCAGTGGCTAGGGCCCAACTGGGAGGGAAAATAGTGCGCCCTCCAAGAAGGCCCCCACTCTCCAGTAATATGTCCAAATGGCCTAATAATGAATACT
Organism: Diphasiastrum complanatum; assembly: GCA_029204225.1. Taxonomy (NCBI): domain Eukaryota; kingdom Viridiplantae; phylum Streptophyta; class Lycopodiopsida; order Lycopodiales; family Lycopodiaceae; genus Diphasiastrum; species Diphasiastrum complanatum. The sequence goes on along the minus strand of CM055096.1, from coordinate 28,917,425 downwards.
AAGGCCAAAGGCCAACCATATAGTCTAAGTGTCACTAATGAATAAAAAAGGGCCCAAGGCTTGCCTATGCATAAAGTAAAGTAAATGTAAATGGACACGGCGAATGTAATGAGCCGAGTCCATAACTAGAGGGTCCTTACAGGTTTGGACAGGGACATCTATATTGAAGTTTGTTCTTTCCACCTGAGACAACTTCTTTCTCAGACAAAGATGGCTCTCCATATATGGATTTGTCCGGAGATATCATTCGGCAGATGAGGACGAGCCTATCACAGGTTATGGAGAGTACTTTTTACAGTTAGGAGAAGCACATGAGCTTGCCATTTTTAATAACCTTGCCGGGTGCCCTTCTTCCAGTGATTTCATTTGTCATCTTGACAGTGGCAGGCACAACGTGGTAGAGTTATGGGATCACCTTCTCTTCTTCCTCATATTACGGCTTTCACCATCACATGTACTACTCTCTCGAATCATTCATCGCTTTCCTTCCATTTAGGAACACATCCCACTATCACTCATACTTCCCATCCATCTTTTCCTTGTGCCCCAAGATATCGCTTTAAGAACTGACACATTCTCGCATATCAAGTTTTATTAACCTCCCTTCTACAACATTTCCCACACAACTCCACTATTGAAGAACAATCTGATTTCCTCACCAATGCCCTACACACTGCAACTTCCCTTACTTTTCCATCCACAAAAACTAGAACAAAAATTCACACCTTCAAACATCCAAGTCCGCCTTGGTATGATGATGAATGCCGCCAACTTCATAATAATCATCGTAAAAAGAAGGCCTACGATATCAAAAAAGGGAGAAGGCTTATTAACCTTCTCTTTAGTTCTTCTTTGAAAGCCTTCTGGCATGAATTCATTCCTCGAGCTCCTTCTCCCACGTTGACAAACTCATATACCTGGGCAGATTATTTGACACCACTTCTCCCATCTTCATCTCACCCCGTCCTTCATCCTTCAACCTATTCACCCCCAACATGATATCTGAATCCATTAGAAATCTACCTGAATAGTTGTCGTGCCCGTGATATTCAAGAGTCAAGACTTAGAAGTAGAACTTTTTATCCATGCAAAAGATATACTCTCTCCCATCCTTTATGTCTTTTTAATCAAGCTGTGATTCAAGGTTTCCCCACCTCTTGGTGTACCAATGTCATACATCCCATTCACAAGGGAGGTGATCCCAGAAAACTACTGCACTATTATGGTTTGACATATCATGGCAAAGGTTTATGGATCAGTTCTTCAGACGACAGTCAGTAGTGAAGCCGAGCTCAGACGCCTACATGCTTTGGGGCAGGCAAGTTTTCGACCTCATTACTCCACCTCAGATCATATATTCCCCTTGAGGTCTATTATCAAGGAGGCTGGTCCAGACAGGAGCAAGTATACTGTTGTTTTGTGAATTTCCGTAAGGCCTTTGACTCAGTTTCGAGACATCTGCTTATTCAGAGACTACGGGATCTTGGTTTCCATTCAGACACAGTCTTGGCGATTATTGTTAGAATATGTTAATACCATTTTCAGATCCATGGCTATTTTTCAGAACTACTTCAAGCTGATTTTACTTCTCTTATCATGGCAAGAGAGTCTGAAGGCAATGGAGCTTTGTTTAATGAAGATAGGTTGGATGGATCCAACTACTCCTTATGGAGTTATATGATCAAGAATTTGCTTATTGCCAAAGGCTTGTGGGAGGTTGTCAATGGTGAAGATGAGAGGACTATTACCATCGCTCCTTCTACTCCTGCTAGGCCAGGCTTATCTACGGTTTCATCTTCTTCAGCACCTTGGGAGTATCAAAGGAAATGGGATAGGAAGGATGCTCAAGCCCATTCCGTGATTGCAATATTAGTGGAGATCTATTTTGCCTCATATTAGATCTTGCAAAACATCGAAGAGTGCTTGGGATACTCTTCTGAAGATGTTTCAAATTAACAGCAAGGGTTCTATTTCTTCGGAACCAACTTTCCAATTGAAGATGCATGAAGGTGAGTCTAATTCTGATCACTTGACGAAGATCAAGGATCTTAGGGAGGAGCTTTTAAATATTGATGAGGTCATTGAGGATGCTCAATTTGTTTCCATCACTTTGAATTTCACTTCCACATTCGTATCTTACTTTGTTACGTCATTGAGTATCTCCTTGAGGGAAACTCAAATCACTTTTGATGAGCTAGTGGGCCTTCTTCTTACAAGAAGAGCAAATGCATAACAATTTCTCATTGGGAGATACTCAAGATCAAGCTTTCTTCTCCAAAGGCAAAGGAAAGAGTACGTGGAAAGGTAAAACCTCTTCTACATTTTCCAAAGTTGAGCATGTTGAAGATGATGATGATGATTCTGATTTTGAGCCTAAGAAGAAAGGGAAATGCCATTATTGCTGCAAGTATGGGCATTTTATCAAGGATTGTAGGAAGCAGATTGCGATGGAGAAGAGCAGGGAAACAAATGCTGGCACCAGTACTTTGGAATAGCAATTTGAGTCGCAAGTCAATTTTGTTGATCAAGATTACGATTTTATGGCTTGCAGCCGGAAGGTCATGCATGTGATAGATGCATAAGTGGAAAGTTTTAAGGGAACTCTTTCCAATTTGATGGTTCGAGGGCTGAAAAATTCGGGCACTCTTTGAAGACTTTATGTACTAATCAAGGAGGGAGTAAGTTTATTTCATTTAGTACTCTTCTTCAAAATGATGAGATTGAGCATTTGTTTGGAAAGAAGTCTTCATCTCTTGAAGAAACTTCTAATTCATCACATACCTCTTTGAGGGACAGCTTAAATGAAGCAATTATTGATGCATTTCTTGACAATGGCCAAATGTTTTCATTGAAGATGTGAACCAGCAGGTTCAGCCATCTTCTTTGGTTCATTTTCAACCCAATATACATCAAGAACAGTCCATTTGCTTCGGGAACGGCCTGCGGAAGAATGTGGACAGCAAAGTCCAGTGCAACACTTGGGACAACCAAGTAATGCAAAAGGTAAGGTTGTTGGACATAACAGCCCCAAGGCGGCTGTTAGAAACTTTCTGGGACAGCAAAGTAGAGCGTTACTATGAAGGGAAGACACATGCCTCCTTAAAATCACTACCTCATGCTGATTTTTCAGATTCTACCCTTATTTCTCATGATGATGTTATAGCAATGCCTATTTTATGTGAGCAGGTCAATGGAAATAAGGTTTGGGAGGACGAAATGCAAAAAGAGTATGACTCTCTTTTTAAGAACAAGATCTTGGATCTTGTTGATTTTCCTCATGGTAAGAAAACTTTTGGAGTCAAGTGGGTATCTAAGTTCTGTGGTTGATTTGTTGCCAATAGTGCCTTGGCTGCCCACCATGAATGGAGTATGCATCTACCCGTCATTGTATTTGATACTTCATCATTACATATTCTCTTTCTCTTCTATGTTGATCGTGATTGCGGTGGAGATTCAGATTGTTGGTGCTCGACTTGTGTAGAGATTTTATTTCGGCTACTTCGGAGTGCTCATAGCTCGAAGTATCTAGTGGCATGAAGTTCGGGCAACAGGTTGCATTGTCTCTCTTTTGGTTCAAGAGCTACTTCAACAATGATGAAGATGCCCATGAGCATCTTGCAAATTTTGAGACACTAATGGTTGTTAATGCAATTGTGAATTATTGGGTCCCCATGTAGAAACTCATGGGTCCAAATGGCCTTGTTAATAAAAGACCTTAGAAGTAGGGGCTTGCTGATTTTTATTAAGTAACTTGTTGATGAAGTTAGGTTAGACCTAATGAAGCTTGTAGAAGAAGTTAGGTTATTTGGACATTGCCCTAATGTTGGGTCAGCCATAAATGTATGTCACTTCTTCATTATTCATGTATGCAAGCATAGAGCCATTCTTCGTTATGTTGAATGTTTTGCTGTTTGGTTTATGATTTCCTACAATTATGGGCTTATATGAGAGAGTGATAGGTTGTTTCCATTTTGAGGAGGGCATATCGTAGCAGGTTCATAGTACCATTGGAGTGAAGCAAGGATGCTCATTATTCCCTACTTTGTTTGTTTATGGTGGTGAGTTGGAGAGGATGATTATGCAAGATGGAGGTGAGGGTTGTACTTTATGTGACCTACTGATCTTGATTCTACTATATGCTGATGATGTTGCACTCATGTCACGCTCCAGAGAGGGGTTACAGAGACATTTAGATGTTTTATGCTCGTTCTGTTCACGATGGGGTTTGTTTGTGAACATTGCAAAGACCAAAGTTATGGTCTTCAACACATCTTGAGCATTCATGTAGCTTCAGGAGCTTTTATGGGATGGTCATCCCTTGGAGGTTGTTTCTTCATACACATATAGTATGAGGCAAGGCCGCTCTTGCTAGGTTGGTAAGGGGCACGCATCACTGATCCAGCTTGAGAGGTTTTGTTTCAGACAGTACATACGTGATGCTCTGAGTAAGTGTCACCTATTTGATCCCATGGTCACACCGACAGTCATGTATGCTGTAGAGACTTGGTGTATGGGTCTTCTTTTGAGTGGGCCAATATATCTTGCCTGCAGATTACTATGCTCTCACGTATGATTCAATCAAAACCTTCAATCCCTCATCAGATTATACTTGCAGAGTTTGCAGTTCATCCATTACAGGTTGAGGCTATTTTTCGGATCGTTATTTTCCTCCAGAGACTGATGCAGATGGACAGCCCCAAATATTCCTATGCTGCACTTACCTCATCACAATCACTCCACAATCAGGGTTTTCACCTCTCATGATTCTCTCAGGCTGTAAGTCTGCTTGACCACGTCAGTATTGTTGGAATATCAATCCACACTCTAGGGCGGATAGATCAGTGGTAGAGCATCCCATCCGGTATGAGGGAGGTCCTGGGTTCGAATCCTAGTCTGTCCATCCATATTATGATTCATGGATTTCTAACATGGTATCAGAGCCAAGTTAGACCTAACAGTTCTTAGTGTCAAAGCCATGGTTAGGTGGCCCATGTTGTGGGGCAGGTGACAGGTAGACCCCCAACCAAGTGTGGCTTGAGGGGGGGGGGGGGTGTTGGAATATCAATCCACACTCTAGAGAGAACTATCAAATAGGGCAGATAGCTCAGTGGTAGAGCATCCCATCCGGTATGAGGGAGGTCTTGGGTTTGAATCCTAGTCTGTCCATCCATATTATGATTTATGGATTTCTAACAAGTATTTCCATATCGTCACTTCCAGCCAGCACACATCACTATATTCGACAGTTTATATATAGATCCTATACACATAGAGTTTGGGAGGGACAACTTGGAGTGAAGCCCCTTTACTACGGATCCATCTTTATGGAGACCGACTATAAGGGTTGCCTAGGATGATACCATTGTTTATACCGGGACTCCTCTAGATCACTCCAGGCCTTGATCACATATGAGGGTCCTCACTGTGTGGCCTTGATGATACGTGAGATGATGCTTTTGAGACGAGACCTAGTCAATGTCCAAATCAATTCAGATCCCTAGACCAATATCACAGATTTCTTTTCCAGACGCAGACAGAGGCTTACAGACGACACAAAGGACAAATCAGAGGATGAGATAGATATTCCAATCATAGACAGACATCGTGCCAGACGCAGTGCATTTGACCCAGTCATCCCTCCAGCAGGACGAGGCAGAGCAGGCGACATATTGTTCATAGGTCTAGACAAAGGCAGTTTCGCCCGTCACATTTAGAGCACTCCACAATTTTGATCACGTCCTACTTTAGGGCTTCAGCCGAGACTTGAGGCTTTGTTTTTTCACATCATGTTATATATGTGTTTTCTTTCCAGCTCAGTAGAGAGTTTACGACATATCTAGTTCATGTTGTTTATTTAGTATGTTTTCTTTTATGGAGACGTTTTTTTATACGCTCCTAGAGCATCATACACACTTGAGATGTACATTTTTTGTCTTGTGTACCCTTGGGTACCTATAAGACATCAATGAATCTCTCTCTCTCTCTCTCTCTCTCTCTCTCTCTCTCTCTCTCTCTCTCTCTCTCTCTCTCTCTCTCTCTCAAATGCCAAGTCCAACTTCATGAATCATTAGGGGACCAAAATTGATAATACTTCAAACACAAATTACAAGACTCAAATTTCAAACCATGATAAAATATTAAAACCAACAATCAATTACGAATCGGGCTACTCTTTTGGTTTGAACGGCTCCAAATGGTTCGTTTGTTTTGAGTGGTGGTTTCAAAATGTTCGATCCATGCATTTTCCACTAATTTGTTTTCAACAACCTCTACACAGCTATCATTTGCAAGAATATATTTGCCAATTCGATACCAACATAAAATATTAGATAAAAGAGAATTGGCACAGCTCACAAGGCCAAAATTTCAAACAATGAAATGGTATATGGTCATGTTAACTAGAGCTATTTTCGCAAATATTTGACTCTTCTAGATCTAGACTATGGTGTATCCTAGTGAGAAGGAATTTCGTTCTTTGGATTATTTGATTATCACGAGGGAAAATTTACTATGTTTAGAAAAGGTTGATTTTGGAGCATATGATTTGACTAACTTTTGTTGCATTCAAAACCTTACCACCAATTCCATAAGTGTCCCTTGCTGTCAGCTCATCACGTGTCAGGCCACTGAAATTGGGCAAAGTCCAAACAACCAAAGGAATCCGAGTTTCCTGTAAACATAAAGAAAAACTCAAGTCTCAAAACCTTTCCTTGATGGACCCTTTTTCAATTCTTCCATGCTCTGACCTTTGATCTTTATTGTTTGCACGAATTTATAAAAGACACTTATAGACAGACTCCAAAAAAATGTGTTTAGCAAACAGAAGAACTGAAAAGCATCATACAGTACAAAATGGCAGAAATATGAAAAGATACCAAGCAAGAAAATTTCTTCAGAACAATAATGTATAAATTTAATAGCTCAAACTAGTGAACCACCAAAAGTGGATGAACCATGAGAAGAGACAAGCCCTAATACTACGCAGTGGGTTACTATTTCTAGGAGCAACCTAGCAGCAGGTCATTTTGACCAATGAACTTACATGTAACCTACTAGCAGAGACCAAATACACAAATCAATTTGGAACAAGGCCCACTAAAAGATTCTAAAAGTGAACATTCCAATAAAGAGAAAATATCACATTCCTGGAATGTGCACAATTCATAGGAGCTAACATCGAAGACAGGAAAATACAGCGCTTTCCTTGATGGTCAACCTTTGGCGATTGTTTCATCTTATACTTGGGTGTTCTATTCAGTGGTTGTATTTTCAGTATGGGGCAGGCAGCCTCAGATCACCTTGGGAAGGGTCACACTTTCCTCGTCCAACTTGAGAGAATTTGTTTCTGGAGTTAAATTCATGATGCTCCCAGTAAGTGTCACCTCTTCGACACTATGGTCACTCCTGCAGCATTATATGCGACAGAGGCTTGGTGTACAAGTCTTACCTCCTCGGATCGGTCTCGTATATCTCGACTCCAGATCACCACGTGATCTCGGATGATTAGGGCTAAGCCCTCAGTCCCACACCAAATTATCATTGCTAAGTTTGTTGTTCCTCTCCTGTTAGTCGATGCCCTTTTCAGCTCATTGTATATATATCCAGAGAGTATTGACTCTCCCTTTTGACAGATATTCCTACCTTGTAGTCGGTATTCCAGTTTCTGATCTCCTAGCAGGCACTCATGAGTAGATTAGATGCTTTATTTATCAGGCTTATATCCAGCACACTTGGCAGGGACAATTGAGCGTTAAGCCAATTTTCTATCGAACATACTTTTTGGAGCTTGATGGATCAGGTTTTCCTATATGAGCACACTACCTTGATTATGGACTCTCACACTGTCTAGGGGTTACTCTAGGACAGTTTTGGGTTTCTTCCCACCAGCTTGCTATTGAGACTAGTCTTTATCAGGGTACTTCACGTTTGGACAGACTATGTCAGATGTGTGCCTTGGGGGAGATTGAATTGGAGGAGCATTTCCTTTTCAGATGTTCGGCCTACTATAATATTCGTGGAAACTATCATTGTCTTTTCAGGGATGCATGTGGATCCTAGATGTGTTGCCCTTATGCTATATGAGATGTCCTTGATGCAAAAAGTCCAGGCTTTAGTGGAAGAGATCCCATACTAGTTAGAGTTAGTGCCCATAGCGACGACACAGACAACATCAGCATCCATCTTCTACTACGGTATCATCCTCTGGGCCTCGTATCACGGACTTCTTCAGTAGTCTCAGCTGATATCACATACAGTTCTATCTTTTGGATATGTTAATGTTTGTTGTAGTTTTCCAGTGATAGACATTATGTATTTCAGATTCGTTTCTTAAGCTGTTTTGCGGTGTTACTATGCTACCATGTTACAACAAACTTTAGATGTACCACTCAGTCTTATATGCTTTTTGGCATCAAAAGACATTAATAAAGCTCTCTCTCTCTCTCTCTCTCTCTCTCTCTCTCTCTCTCTCTCTCTCTCTGCACAATTACTCCACAGCCAGGGATCTCATTTCTCATGGTATTCTCAGGCTGGTCGGCTATTGGACTCCATTGGTATTCCTTTATCATCACTTCTGGAGGGCACACATCACCATATTCGCCGATTTATTTACAGATCTTATATCCATAGGGTTTGGGATGGGGAGCTTGTGGTGAAACCTCTTTACTACAGACCCATCTTTATGGAGAGACTGTACAGGTTGTCCTATCCGCCCTATACACCTAGATGGGGGTTTGTCACATGGATTGAGATCTCTCTCTCTCTCTCTCTCTCTCTCTCTCTCTCTCTCTCTCTCTCTCTCTCATTTTTGCTCGCTTGAATTAGTGAGAGCATACAGTTGCTATGTAGTTAGTTATGATTCTCTATCTATTGTGTGAATTTTTAAGTCTATCAAAGTATCTGAATGGAGTGATCAATGATGAAATGATAGGAGGACAAGAAGAACTTTCTACTAACAAGGAAGAGCCATTTTGCCAAAAACTATATGGAGTAAGATCTAATATTGAGGGTTGCTATGGTCTTCCTAGCCAAGAAAAATGTGTTGCAACCTGCTGGAAGATCAGAATGTAGCCCACCATTTTTCCTAAACTTGCTAGCAGAGTAGCAATAATAAGATATCAAAACTCAAATCACAAAGTACTTTGTTATTTGTGTGAAGTTCCTCGATGATTCCACATAATCCGTTAATTCTCTCTCTCTCTCTCTCTCTCTCTCTCTCTCTCTCTCTCTCTCTCGCTCACTCGTTCGCTCGCTCGCGCGCGCGCGCCTGGCGCCATCGCGCCTGCTGCTTCTTGTGTGCTGAGTAGGGGTGTGATGGCAACCTGAGGCCTCCATGGAGTACCTCCATCGCTGGTCACATGCTCCAGTGCATGGAGTAGCTCCATCACTGGCCACAGTCGCGCTGCTCCATACCATACCTCGAAAAGGGAGATCCCACTCCCCTCCCCCTGCTCCAAACGCTCCAGGTTTTGCCGCTATAGCCATTGCTCCTGCTTCTGCTTGGCTAGAGCTACCACCCACCACACCTAGCTCTATCTTTGCTATTCATATCCCTCCATCTAATCAAATCCATGATGAAAGCACTAATATTGCTCTTCCACTCACCCTGGTGTCTCCATCACTCTACAATCTTATCACTGCACTCCATGAAGACAATATAAGGATTTTCCAACTTCTTGCTTCTCACCAGAAGGAGCTGGACAAAGCAATGTTCCAATCAGTACACTCACACCTTCTATAGTTGGATACTTCCATTGAAGACATCAAGAAGGAGAGCAGCTGTTCTCAAAGACAGCAAAACTGACTGGGATAAAGGTCCAAACAAAGATGCTCCAGTTTCTTTCATCTCTGCTGCACTCTCTGAGAGCCAATTGCGAGAGTAAAAGGCTCTTAACAACCGTGTCAAGGGCATCCCTGATTCTCAAGATGCTATTAGTGAAGCCATACAGTTTTTGAAAGATACTCTTCCGCATCACAACAAAGTTTTGGATACAACTTGGTATACCAAGAAAGATGCTAGTACCCTTGTCCTACGCTTCACCTCGATGGAGGCCAGATGAGATGTACTACGGCAACGTCCTAAATTGAAAGATACCTAGATCTTTCTAGATGAAGATCTCAACTTGTCCAAGGTGTGGAACGCTAGAAAGCTCTCAAGGAAGCAAAAGACACTGGTAGACACATGATCTATAGGGATGGTAACATTCATTTCGTTGAGTCCAAACAAAGGCGTACAGTTAAAGTTTGAGTCTGAGATTGAAGATTGAAGAATTTTCTAGTTATATTTGTAAGTGGTCTTTGTACCACATAATCCTGGACTAATACTCTCTCTTCCTAGTTAGTTTTGTTTGTAGTTAGATTTTGTTAGACAACATTATTCCGTCAGGTTTCTATCATATTTGGATGTACTTGGCTGTCTTATATGCCTTTAGGCATGAAAAAGACATTAGAAGATCTTCTTCTTCTTCTTCTTCTTCTTCTCTCTTCTCTCTCTCTCTCTCTCTCTCTCTCTCTCTCTCTCTTTCTCTCTCTCTCTCTTCGTGCTCCATCGCCCTCCACCTCCTTATGGCCCGGAAAACTAGAGGGAGCCAGCGCTCCCCCTCCCTCACCACCCCTGGCTGCGCAGCAGCCAGATACCACCCTGGCTGCACAGCAGCCAGCCAATGTGGCTGCTTTGCAGCTAGTCTCCCCTTCTTCTTCGTCTTCTTCTCCTTCTCTCTCTCTCTCTCTCTCTCTCTCTCTCTCTCTCTCTCTCCATCGCGGCTGCTGGCACAGCTCCATCGCGCTGCTGGCCGCCTGATCCATGTTGCTGCTGGCACCTGCTCCTTGCGCCCTCCATCGCGGCTGCTAGCGCCCTCCATTGTCCTTGCTCTTTGAGCATGTTCATCGCTGATGGTGCCTAGCTAGCCATCCTTGCCTGCCTATCCTTCAGATCTGCAAAATGCCTCGTCGAAAAGGGGTTATTCCTGATCCATCTTCTGTTTCCATATTGCCTCGGCCTCACAAACAAATCCAACTTCCCCTTTTACTTCTATGCCCGTTGCAATTCCTATCTCTCCATCAAATCCTATTACCAACAATGAAACTACTGTAGCTATTCCCTTGACTCCAAACACTCCAGAAGCACCTGCTTCTCTCCCCACATATACCTTAGTCCGTCTTCTTCGTGAAGATCAACTCCGTCTATTTGAATACCTTAACAATCATAGAGAGAAACTTGCTTCCCATGATTCTCTACTTCTCACTGTGCAATCGCACCTTCAGAAGCTAGACACTTCCATTGAAGCACTCAAGTTGCAAATATCAAAAGTGAAAATTCTTCCCAAATCGCTACTTCAGAAAAGATTCAGAGGCTCGAAAATCAGGTGGAACAGCACCATACGGCTGTCCAATCATGGGCAAATGTACTTAAAGGTTCATCTACAACTATCTCTCCACTTTCGCCATCACCTTCGTTTATCTCGGCCACGTTAAACGAGGGCCGTCTGCGAGAACACAAAGCTCTCAATGTCCGTGTTAGAGGTATCCCGAACTCCCAAAATGCTGTTGAAGAAGCTGAAAAGTTTTTGGAAGAAAATCTTCAGCACCATAGCAAAGGTATGGAAACTGCTTGGCGACCTAAGAAGGACCCAGATACTCTTGTCATCCGCTTCACGTTAGTGTCTCACCGGCGCGAAGTTTTAGGGAAACGATCTAAATTGCGTACCAAAATCTATTTGGACGAAGATCTTACTTTCATCCAAGTCCAAGAACGTAAGAAAGCAAGACAAGAAGCTCTATCAACTGGCAAACGGCTTATCTATCGTGACGACATTATCAGATTTGTGGATCGTAAGCCTATAGTTAATGAGAGTCTTTATTCTGAGATAGAGTTTGAATTAGAGAAATGAAGAGATGTCCAGTTGAGCATGTAAATGGTACACGTACCATATAATCCTGGTTATATCACTCTCTTCTTAGTTAGTTTGGTTTTAGTTAGTTTGTTTTTGACGGCACTGATCCGTCTTGTTTCCATCTTATCTGATGTACTTGCTCGTCTTATACGCCTTTCGGCATGGAAAAGACGTTAATAAAGCTTTCTTTCTTTCTTTCTTTCTTTCTTTCTTCTCCTTCTTCCTCCCTCTTTGGTTCTCCTGCCCCCTCTCAATGTCCCCTCTCCTTTCCGGAAGAACCCTACTCTCCTACGAAGGCATTCAAACAAGTACATTCTTTCTTCAATGGAGCAATTGCGTTGGAAACCAGCTATCTCAGAATAGAAATGGGTCAAATGCAAGCCACACTTCATGCTATGACCATCGACGAATATGCTTTCTCACCACTCTAATGGAATGGAAAGAGCATGGAGAACTAAGAGAGGTCCAACAACCCTTATCATACAGTTGACGAGTTTGGAAACACATTTGACATATTCACCACTGATCTTGTAAACGAGGCTATCACAGGACTACAGTCCCATAGAGCCAAGGATATTGATGAACTAAAGGCTGAACTTCTAAAGCATGCTCCTGACATCCTCTCACACTTCCTCTCCATTTTATTCAATTAAGTTGTCACTTCTGATTTCCCTTCTCCATGGTCCACAAACCACATCCACCCTATCCACAAAGGCGGTGCCCAATGAAAGTTGACAACTACCGCACCATTATGATCAGTCACCTCCTCGCCAAAGTCTATGATTCTATTTTACAGTCGAAGATCAGTACAGAGATGGATGCTAGATCACTTCATGCCATTGGACAGGCGGGTTTTAGACCTGGATATACTACATCTGCTCATATCTTTACCTTGAGGTCCATCATTAAGAGAGGCTAAGGACAAGAGAGAGCGTGCATACTGCTGCTTTGTGGATTTCTGCAAGGCCTTTGATTATGTTTCCAGGCATTTACTGATACAGAGGCTTCGTGATCGAGGCTTCCAAGAGGATACTATAGGGGCAGCAGTCGCACTGTACAGGCGAGTTATTGGCCAAATCAGACTATCAGGGGTTATTTCACCAGAGGTGGTTAGTACTATTGGGGTCAAGCAGGGATGCCCACTCTCACCTACACTTTTTGGTCTCTACATTGATGAGCTGGAGCATGTTATACGAAGTGATGGAGGGGAGGGTTGTACACTTGGTGACCTCATTATTGCTATTCTCCTGTATGCTGATGATGTGGTTCTGCTCTCACGGACGAGAGAGGGTTTGCAGCAGCATTTGGATGCTCTTTCCTCGGGGGGAAAATTAATTGATTAATTAATTAATTAGATGAACCGTACCACAATTCCTTTTAGATGAACCGTACCACGGTTCAAGGAACAATGGTACGGTTCCTTCCACGGTTCCCAGGACCCACGGTTCTGGGAACCGTGGTTCTATGTCATAGTCCCCCCCCGGCACCCGTGCCGTGGGGGTCCAGGTCCAGGAACCGTACCATGGCACGTGTCGTGGTACGACACTTGTTTTTTTTTTTTTGGTTCTTTTACGAAATATGACTTTAAAAAAAAAAAAATAGGTGTGGTGCCCGTGCTGTACCACGGCACCTGGAACTATGAGACTATGAGATATATCTAAGGAAGCGGGGGCTGGACGCAGACGCGCGTGGTGCGTCCGGGGGTGGACACGTCCGCCATTTTCCTTTTTTTTTCTTCGTCCGCGTCCACGTCTGCGTCCGCGTCCACGTCCAGTCGCGGACTCCTCAGAGGTGCGTCCGGGGGTGGACGCGTCTGCCATTTTCCAATTTTTTGTTTTTCAAAAAAAAAAAAAAAATAGGCCCCTGCCCTCACTATCCCACATCCCCAAAGCGAAATAAAAACAATTTATGACCCCTAAACCCCCCCCCTCTGGTCCGCGGTACCAGGGCGGTACCATTTTTTAATATTTAAAAACAAAAAAATTAATTTTTTAAAAAAAAAAAAATTAGTGGGCAATATGGGTATATGGGTATCAGCTTGAAGCTCTTGACGAGAGTAGTGCATTTATGTAGGTTGCTGGTAGTTTCACCTACAAAATGTGTTAGACATAACTAAATAATGCACCTCCCAGTTTAGTAGTCACTAGTTAACCGTGAGCTCAAATCTGTAAGGCCTATGATATATATATATATATATATATATATATATATATATATCAGACATGAGGGTCCGAGCACTTCAGCCCGCGTCCGACGCCCGGACCCGGACTCGTCCGACCCTCGGACGCGGGGTCGGACGAGTCCCTTTTTTTTTTTAATTTTTTTTTTTTAAGGCTGGACGCGTATTTTAAATTATTTAATAAAAAAAAAAAACCCCGCAGGCCCCCTGCGGATAGTCCGCAGAACCAGAGTGGGCGGAAGAGGGCGGAATAGGGAGACAGAGAGAGAGAGAGAGTGGGAGAGGCATAGAGTGTGTGTGTGTGTGTGTGTGTGTGTGTGTGTGTGTGTGTGTGAGAGAGAGAGAGAGAGAGAGAGAGAGAGAGAGAGAGAGAGAGAGAGTGGGAGAGGCATAGAGTGTGTGTGTGTGTGTGTGTGTGTGAGAGAGAGAGAGAGAGAGAGAGAGAGAGATGCTGTGTGTGTGTGTGAAAAGATTTTGTTGATTTGTGTGCATTCAGTTGTGTGTGTGTGGTGATCTGTGTGTGAGAGAGAGAGAGAGAGGAAGAGACAGAGAGTGTGAGGGACGGAGAGAGAGGATTTGTGTGTGTGCACTGTGTGTGTGTGTGAGTTTAGGATTTAGGTTTAAGGGTGCTTGGGTTTGGGGTTTATGGTTTAGGGCAGGAGAGAGCTTGGATTTTCGTGCTTCTGTGTGTGTGCGTGTGTGTGTGTGTGTGTGTGTGTGTGTGTGTGTGTGTGTGTGAGAGAGAGAGAGAGAGAGAGAGAGAGAGAGAGAAAGAAAGAAAGAAAGAAAGCTTTATTAATGTCTTTTCCATGCCAAAAGGCATATAAGACTAATGAAGTACATGTCATGTATGTGGTAACCATGGGAGCATATAAAAAACGTCTCCAAACTGTAATAAAGAAAAACATCTAGTGCAACCTAAAATAGACACGTATGCGAGAATGTGCATAATAATAATCATATGTGTCTTGGGTAAGATGTCAAGGCTGTGCTGCATCTGCTGTGCTGCTGCTGTAAAAAGATGTAATGCGAGCCACAGTATGGGAAAGCACTGGAGTCTGCCGGCGGCGTCTGTGAGTATGAGCACGTGTATGTGTGATAGTAGTAGTAGTACGCCCCTGCGTAGAATGTCTAGTAATCCTGGTAGTATCCTGATGGTGAGAGGTACATTGTCTCTGATCTCTATGAGCATGAGAGCGGCCAACATCCTCGTCGTCATCCTCATCATAATCCTCATCCTCAGGTACTAAATCATGCGATCTCCGTCTAGTAAAGAACGAAGTAATCAATGGCTGTGAGGTACAATGCTGGGGTGTCTCGTATAGATCTCTCCGTAGTCTGGACATCTCGTGTACCATGAGAGCGACACATCGTGGGTCCTCATAAGCTATGAGAGATCGTAGAGTGGTAGGCATCTCTCGGAACAGGCAGTGATATCGTCCTCTAATCTCATAATATACAGGGCACCGAAATATAAAGTGCTCCTCAGACTCCACCTCACCTAGGGTGCAGAACTGGCAAATCTGCTCCTCTCTGGGAATACCGTGGAACCTCCCAGTCTCAATAGCTAGCTGATGAGAGGACACCCTGAGCTGCCCCAATGTGAATTTGAGGCAATGTGACAATCCCGAGTCCAAGTAGCGTGGCATGACCGGGGTCCCTGATGCATCTAGCTCCAAGAAATGAGTCCGATAGAAAGCTGGCTTAACCCCTAACTGGTTACGCCAAGTCCGCTCTAGATATGTGCGATAAAGGAAGCGTCTGATCTACTGATGTGTGCCGGAGGGGAGCTCTGTGATGGAGATGCCAAATGATACAAGTAGGAGGTGAGAGGCCTGAGAGAACCATGATAGCCTGTAGCCCTGATCATGAAGACGTTGTGAGGAGGATAGTGCAACCTGTATGTATCGCCTGTCTATCTCTGGTAGCGCCTGTATCCTCTGTATATAGGTGATAAGCTGATGAACTACCTCGATCTGTATAGGTGGAACTGCAAACTCGGCCAGGAGAATCTCATGGGGAATAGAAGGCTTCGCTCGAATCAACCGAGCTAGCATGGTGGTCTGTAATCGTGAGAGACTGGCCCAGTGTGAAGAAGGAAGACCTACATACCATGTCTCTGCCGCATATAAAGCCGTGGGGGTAACAATGGTATCGAAGAGGTGACACTTACTGCGAGCATCCTGGATGGACTTGCAGAAACAAAATCGCTCTAGCTGAACAAGGGAGGCATGTCCTTTCCCTAGTCGTGTGGTAGCGGCCTGTCTCATGCTAAAAGTAGGACCTGAGAAAAGGACCCCCAAGTATGTGTAGGAAGGGACCACCTCTAGAATCTGTCCGCCCAAAGTAGACTCCTGTCGCTGCATGAATGCCCTCGAAGTGTTGAAGACCATTGTAATAGATCCTAACACCACATTAGGGCAAACACTAACTGATCCACCCAACCTTGCCTACTCCTTGATATAGAGTAAGTCCCTCCTAGCCCAGTGTGAGGACTGGTAGCATGCTACTGCCAAGTGTCGGCCACGTGGCACTGACATGGCCGACTGCACGTCGGGACCCAACTGGGAGCCCTATTCTGCTGACAGGGTCCCTAGGGTGTGGTAGGCCCGCCATGGCTATGGACCGTGCTGGGGCACACTACTCACACTGTCTTGCCTGTTGGTCATGTACACTGGACACGACCCTGATTGTGGTATCTGACCTATCTGTGTTCTCTAGGGTTCGGCACTGGTTACGAGCTCGTAACACTCTCTCCCCCTTAAGAACCGTCTTGGTCCTCTAAGACAAAGTCTGGGAAAATCTTGCAAAGGACGCTGCCTCTTTCCCAAGTGGCATTCTCAACAGGCTGATCATTCCACTTAACCAGATATTCTCGGTATAGAGTATGACGAGTCTGCGTCTCTCTACTATCAAGAATCTCCTCTGGTTCATGTGGAGGTTGTTGAGGATACAATGGGAGAACTAGAACACTGTCCCCTACCAGATTGTCTGATCTGGTTAAGGCTTTTCGTAACTGACTTACATGAAAGACTGGAAAAACCTTACTGCTGTGTGGGAGTTCTAGTTCATAGGTGACCTCGCCTAGTCTCCTACTGATGGTAAAGGGACCACAATACTTTGGAGACAACTTAGCACACACTCCTGATTTGAGGGTTTTAGAGTCAACTGGGACTCTCAAGTAGACTTTCTCACCAGTGGAGAACTGCACATCCCGTCTGTGTGGATCTGCATAATGCCTGGCTCGATCCTGGGACTGTCTAATGCTATGCTTAGCATGTTCTATCATCTGGTTTAGGTCCTCTAAAAAGTTTCTGGCTGCTTCAACTTTTTCTTGTTTAAACCCTACAGCTGTGGGTGAGCGTGGCTGAAAACCGTACATCAGCATAAATGGGTTGTATCCTGTAGTTGAATGTTTGGTACTGTTGTAGGCAAACTCTAATATCGAGAGATACTCCTCCCAATTTGTCTGCTTCTTGCTGACGTATGCACGAAGCATATCCTCCAGCACCTGATTTACCCTCTCTGTTTGACCGTCCGTCTGTGGATGGTCGGTAGTACTCATATTAAGTTTAGTATGGAGATGATGGAATACTGCCCTCCAAAAATTTCCAGTAAACTTCTATCCCGGTCGCTGACTATGCCGGAAGGTAGACCGTACAATTTAAATAGCCTGTCTACAAACAACCTCGCTAACTTTGGAGCTCTAACGGTTGTTTTGGTCGGAATGAAATGAGCCATTTTGGTCAAACGGTCAACTGTGACCCATATAGCTGCCTTTCAACGCTCTGCTTTGTTTACTAGACATTTCTGGCAACTGGTTACATACTGGTGGACATCCTTTTTCATACTGGGCCAAAAAAATTGCCTACGAAGAAGCTCATAGGTCTTCTGTATGCCTGGGTGTCCCGCACTGGGATTGTCATGACATTCATATAGGACCTACTGCCTATAATCCTCTGAATTGGGGACACATACTCTATCTCTATAGAGCAAGTACTCATCCTGAATGGAATACTGTTTCCATTTGAATCCTTGAGTCAACTGACCCTCAACCACTGGGGTTTGCTTGGGTAATACAGGCTCAGAATCCTCAACGTCATCTAACGACGTATACTCGAACTCATCATCATCCTCAACGGAAACTGCCGTATTCTTGGATGAACTGGCACCAGCCCCGGGAACTGGTTCTGGAGTCTGTAACTGTCTGCTCTGGACTGAGTTCCAGATAGTAGAGAAGAATGCATCATGCTGGCATTTCCCTCTCAAGGACTCGAGTAACTCATTACGAATCTGAGTAAAACTCAGTTCGTTTATCATAGGCATTCTGCTAAGGGCATCTGCTACTGTATTGAATTTTCCACGTCGATATCTGATAGACATGTCAAACTCTTGCATCAACTCTGCCCAACGAGCTTTCCGACCTCTAAGCTCAGGTTGATTGCAAAGGTATCTGAGACTCTCATGGTCTGTCAGGACCTCAAAGTTGGCACCATACAAATAATGCCTCCAAGTCTTAAGGGCATGGACTATAGAGAAGAGTTCCTTTTCATAGGCACTGTACCTAGTCTGAGCTGGCTCGGGTTTTTTACTCTCGAACGCAACTGGTCGTCCGCCCTTGAGTTAGCACAGCACCTACCGCAAAGTCGCTAGCATCTGTTTAGACCACAAATGGCTGATTGGGGTCGACGACCTTTAGAACTGGTGCTGTAGCTAAGGCTGTTTTGAGAGCATCAAAGCTCTCTTGCTGTGCGGACTCCCAAATGAACTCCTTTCCCTTCCCCTTAAGAAGATTTGTCATGGGAATTGCTATCTGAGCATATTCCTTGACAAATCGTCTGTAATATCCCGCCAAACCAAGAAAGATCTGAAGTTTCAAAATATTCTGAGGTCTCAGCCAACTGAGTATGGCTTTAACCTTATTTGGGTCCATCTTAATCCCATCTGAAGAGATAATGTGACCCAAATATGCTACTTCTTCAACGAAGAATTCACACTTGGATTGTTTAGCATAAAGCTTATGCTTTCTGCGCAGTCGAAACACCTTTCTGAGGTGTTTTCGATGCTCCTTCCTCGTTTTGTTGTAAACGAGGATGTCATCTAAAAATACGACTACAAACTTACCCAAGTATGGTCTGAGGACACTGTTCATCAAGGTCATAAAGGTAGCTGGAGCATTTGTGAGCCCAAATGGCATCACCTTAATCTCATAATGACCGTGACGAGTCCTAAAAGCTGTTTTCGAGACATCTTCCGATTCTATACGGACTTGATGATATCCTGATCTGAGGTCTATTTTACTGAAAAACTTAGCCCCGTCGAGTTGGTCAAACAACTCGTCTACTCGAGGCATAGGGTATTTATTCTTAATTGTGACTTTATTGAGGGCTCTGTAATCTACGCAAAGACGCATAGACCCCGCTTTCTTTTTCACCAATAGGACTGGTGAGGCCCATGGTGAACTACTGGTCTGAATTTGGCCTTTCCCAAGATAGTCTGTTAACTGCCTAGTTATTTCTTCATCCTCTGTTTCGGCTGACCCGATACGGAGGTTTAGAAACAGGTGCTGTACCTGGTACTAGGTTTATTACATGATCTAACTCTCTGCTAGGTGGTAAACCATGTGGCAAATCTTCAGGAAAAACATCTTTAAATTTAGACAATAACGTTTCTAATTTACTGATTTTCTGCTGAATAGAACTGGAAATAGAAACTTCAGGAATAAACTGAAAGTCACATAAGAATACCTGATGGTCTTCGTCTCCGATTAGCTGACAGAGCTCTGAACTGCAGACCATAGGGCTGTTGGGAACATCATGCTCCCCATGCAACTGGATCTCTCGGCCTTTATGCTGAAAGCTGAGGGTGTTCTCCTGATAGTTTCTGTGGAGGGAAGGTCCTAAACTGTAGAGCCAATCTCTCCCGAGAACAATGTCTGTTCGATCCAGATGCATTATCTGAAAGTTTATTTCATCTTGGTACCCCTGAATACCAAGATTTAACTTACTTACCATAGTTTCCCATATTTTTTTATCTTCACCCTTAGCTAATGAAACTATGTACCTATGCTGACTAGGTACTTCTGGTAGTTTAAGCTTTTTAACCAGGGTGTGGTTGATGAAATTATGGGTTGCCCCATCATCAACCATGACTCTTACTGACTGGTTACCAACTTTCCCATGCATACGTACTAGGTCATGCGGCCCAAAACTGAAGGGTCTCGCTAGCATTGCAGAGGTCAGCTGGCAACAGTGTTCATGATCTTCATGATACACTTTGATCTCGGAAGCTGCCGAGTCAATGGGAAAACATACAGTCTGAACAAGATGAACTTGTTTTTTATCTTTCTTATCTTTTTTAGTGAAAGGCCCCTTGGGACACTGTCTGACTGTGTGTCCCTTGCCCATGCACACAAAGCACAAACGTTCTTGTTTGGCTTTCTCAAAATCTTCTGGCTTTAAGGGCTATATGAGCGATGGGCGTTTCCGATACCAGTGTAATAGATCCTAACACCACAGTAGGGCAAACACTAACTGATCCACCCAACCTTGCCTACTCCCTGATATAGAGTAAGCCCCTCCTAGCCCAGTGTGAGGACTGGTAGCACGCTACTGCCAAGTGTCGGCCACGTGGCACTGACGTGGCCGACTGCACGTCGGGACCCAACTGGGAGCCCTATCCTGCTGACAGGGTCCCTAGGCTGTGGTAGGCCCGCCATGGCTATGGACCGTGCTGGGGCACACTACTCACACTGTCTTGAGCTGTTGGTCATGTACATTGGACACGACCTTGACTGTGGTATCTGACCTATCTGTGTTCTCTAGGGTTCGGCACTGGTTACGAGCTCGAAACAATAACCTTGGTCTTCCCAATGTTCACCCCTAGGCCCCATCTGGTGAAACTCATGCAAGCAATCCAACTGTCGCTATAGGCCCTCTCTGGTCGGTGAGACCAACACCACATCATCAGCATAAAGGAGGATAGCAATCAAGATGCCACCAAGCCTGCAGCCAGTACCGCCACCCTGTGTAATGACTCTCTCCAACTCATCAATATACAAGCCAAAGAGGACTGGTGAGAGGGAACAACCCTGCTTCACCCCAATAGTGCTCCAGATGTGCTCAGATATGCCATTGCTACGCCGGAAACAACCAAGGACACGCTCATAAAGTGCCATCACAGCAAGAACAATGTCGGTGGAGAAGCCGAGGTCTCGGAGTCTTTGGATGAGCAATGAACGAGGAACAGAATCAAAGGCTTTCCTGAAGTCCACAAAACAACAGTAAACCCTCTCTCTCCTGTGCTTAGCCTCCTCAATCAAGGCTCTCAATGTGAAGATGTGTCGTTCGGTCAAAATTACCCTTCCACAGGAGAAAAGCGCAATTAGGTCAAGCGAAATGGACTAGTTTTGCAACTCTTCGTCCGACGGTCCCGTTTCTCCAAACGGGATCCGATTCGGGTGCCGTCTATTTCGGCCAGTGGACAACCTCGATATGAACCTGTGGGAACAAACAGGACGAGGAAACGACCGACAGTCGGCCCGCAACATGTCGTCCGAAGTTCGACGTTAAAGAAAGCTTCGGGGACACTTTGTACGGTCGGGACCTGAAAATTGGGAGATGTTTCGGAGCCCCCGTGCTGGTATGCAAAATCTCAACATCGTATTGCAGCATGTTGAAGTAGTGCCATAACTCATTAGTAAGTTGTTGAAGTTCATCCGGGAAGAAACCGATCTCATCAACGGAGTCACAGTACTATAGAGCTTGTCACAGTAGTCTATAGCTTGTCACTGTAGTCTCTAGCTTGTCACTGCACACTAGCCATGGTTGTTTAGTAATTTCTCAGTTTTGAGAGGCATGGCCCAGTGGTTAGGTCTGTTACAAATTTATATGCAAATTTTTTTGGTACCGTTTGCCTATTTTTTAACAGGAGGGGGCAGGTGGGTGCCAGACGCCCTCTGATAATCAATTCCGGGGGAAAAAGAGGGGCCATAAATTGCTTTCATTTTGCTTTTGGGATGGGGAACAGTGTAGGCAGGTGCCTGTATTTTTTTTTTTTTGAAAATTTTTTTTTGAAAAAAAAAAAGACGCGTCCGGACGCGGACGCACCCCTGGCGCGTCCGTGTCCGCCACTCGCTTCCATATATATATATATATATATATATATATATATATATATATATATCTAAGGAAGCGGACCCTGGACGAGGACGCGCGTCCGTGTCCGCCACTCGCTTCCATATATATATATATATATATATATATATATCTAAGGAAGCGGACCCTGGACGAGGATGCGCGTCCGCGTCCGTGTCTGGACGTGGACGCGTCAGGGGTGCGTCCGCGTCTGGACGCGTCCACCATTATGAAATTTAAGAAAAAAAAAACAAAAAATACAGGCACCTGCCCACGCTGTCCCCCATCCTAAAAGCAAATTAAAACCAATTTATGGCCCCTGTTTTTCCCCCGGAATTAATTATTAGAGGGTGTCTGGTGATGTGATCGGTTTCCCCCCGGATTCAACAGCTTACTAATTACTTATGCAAAACTGTTTCATTCACTACAAGGGACCACGAGACCTACACAGTACTATGTCTTATATGATGTGATCGGTTTCCCCCCGGATGAACTTCAATAGCTTACTAATTACTTACGCAAAACTGTTTCATTCACTACAGGGAACCACGAGACCTACACAGTACTATGTCTTATATGATGTGATCGGTTTCCCCCCGGATGAACTTCAACAGCTTACTAATTACTCATGCAAAACTGTTTCATTCACTACAGAAAACCACAAGACCTACACACTATTGTGTCTCGGTTGATGAGATCGGTTTCTCCCCTGATGAACTTCAACAGCTTACTAGTTACTTATGGCACTACTTCAATACGCTACAATACGTTGTCGAAATGTTTTGTCAATTCCGAATGTTTTCAGGTCCCATCCCGGCAAAGTGTCCATGAAGCCCTATTTGACGTCAAACTTCGGAAGGACGTACTGGGCCTGCCGTCCGGCCCCACAGGTTCCTATGGAGGTTGTCCGCTGGCCGAAACAGACGACACCTGAAATGGATCCCGTTTGGAGAACCGGGACCGTCGGAGGAGAGCTGCAAAACTAGTCCATTTCGCTTGACCTAATTGCGTTTTTGTCCCGTCAAAGGGCCATTTTGACCGAACGACATCTGAATCAGGCCAGGCTCGGTCGTTTGAGTTCGTATCGGGATCACGAATCCGTGGACTGTATTCCTGGGCCATTTTGTCGATTCCAAATGTTTTCAGGTCCCGTCTCGGCAAAGTGTCCCTGAAGCCCTATTTGACGTCGAACTTCGGAAGGACGTACTGGGCCTGCCGTCCGTTCGATCCTCGTCCCATCTGCTCCCATAGGTTCCTATTGAGGTTCTCCGCTGGCCGAAACGGACGACACCTGAAACGGATATCATTTGGAAAAACGGGACCGTCGGATGGAGAGCTGCAAAACTAGTCCATTTCGACTGACCTAATTGCATTTTTGTCCCGTCGAACGACCATTTTGACTCGAGGATACCCGAATCGAGCCAGGCTCGGTCCCTTGGGTTCGTACCCGAAAATGGTCTGAATACAGTGTTCGACCATCTGGCCGCCAAACATGAAATATGATATCAAACTGTTAAAAATAAAATAACAGAGCTACAATCAATGCTCTGGCTCTGACTCAGACGAATGCTCCGGAGACAACTCGGGGCCCCGAGCTGACTCTCGCAACTGATATCTATGCCTGTCTGGAACTGGCATGGGCTGTGTATCCGAGGGGGAAGACTCGTCACCCTCATCCTCCCAATCTACCTCCATCAGCCCCCAAGCAAGCTAAACCAACAACACCTGCTCTAGCTGGCTGTAATGCTGCACCTCTACCTGTAATTGGAGCCCTGAGAGGTCGTCCTCTCTTCCCTGGCTGTTTCTGTGCCCTGCCTTTCTTGTTCGGTGCACCCTTGGGCCTTCCTGGCCTCTTGCGGATGAGGGGAGCCGTCAATGCCTCATCACCCCCATGCAGATCACCTGGCTGGCTAGGCTGGGCCCAAGCTACGGCCGGCTGGGATAAGGAAGTCAAAGATGGGTGTCCCTGTGCAGCTGATAGTGGAGGATAGGTCCGTGGAGTGTGTGCCCGTGGCCGTGGGGCTGCTGCTGGTGGAGGAACTGGCTATGGAGGGGCCGTCCCTGCAGGAGGCAAGTACAGCGGCGATATGTACTGAAAGGGGCGCTGCGGTGGCCGGTACTGGTACATCCTGGGTGCTGCCAAAGGAGGAGCCGATGCCGTGGGTGCTGCCAAGGGAGGAGGATGTGTCGTGGGTGATGCCACTGGAGGAGCCACTGTGGATGTGGGCGCTGCAAGAGAAAACCTGGGCACAGATGGTGGCCTGCCATGGAGATCTGGTGCTGCAGAAGTGGATGGCGATGGAGGGGCTACAGGCCTCAATGGCATCGGTGGCACTGGAGGTGTTGTGCGGCGCACACACACCCTCTGAGGAACTGGAGGAACTGCAGGCACCTCGTGTAGCTGCTCTGGCTGAGACTCTGTGTAGGGCATGCTGGCTAGAGAGGATGGGGGCGCCCTAACGCTCGACATCTGTTGGGCCTTTGAATCCAACTTTGCAATCAAGTCGTCCAATTGGGCATCCGAATACAAATGCTCTGGGCTCTGGGACTCATCATGTGCACCATCCTCTGGATCATCCTGTGCCTCATCCTGTGCACCATGCGGACCCTGCATGGCCTCCCAATCGGTACAATCAAAGTCATCTTGTGACTCCTCTGGTGTGCTGTTGTAGAAATGCCTATGACTCTGTGATGCACGCATCCAAGCAGCTGCGGAAGGTAAGCCCAAATCACTCTGCCCCCTATCAAGAGCCTCCTCCATCATATCAACATAAGAAGGTATGCCACTGGCCCTCCCTGTGTGCCCTGCCCATCTCCCGGTATAATCTGTGGCATGTGACCCACCTCTACCACGTGATGCACCTGTGAACCCTGCTCTAGTCGTGTGCCCAACACCTGTATCACATGCCTCATCCCACTCTGATCTGGCGAACACAACCCGAATGGGCTCATCCACATCTTGCTCATCCTCTCTCTCTCTCTGCCATCAGCTGTGTGCCCAGGTCATCTGCAGGCATGGGATGGGTGCTGTCCGTAGGCAAGTCAACCTGGCGCTCCAAATCTGATATCTTCGTTTGCAAGGTTAAAAATTTGCATGTCAGAGAGACAATTTGATCAAGAAATGAAACCAACGTACCAGTCGTCAACCAACATGCTCTGGGAGAATAGCTAATCGCCTGCAATCCTGGCGAGACGTGCGTTGGTGCTACAGAACACCAACCGCTCCAACTGACTCACTGACAGCCTGTTTCTTCTCCTCGTGTGAATGAGTGCCCATGTGCTCCAATTGCGCTCACACACGGAGGCAGTGCAGTCTTGTGGTACGTGCATTGAAATGCTTCAGCACATATGCACGGGTGGAACGTCAACGAAACACAGCAATGGAGGATAAAATGAGATGCATACCTGAGAAAGGACACGCAGTGCAAGACGCTGTATAGATGGATAGGTGCTACCGAACATGGTCCACCAGGTAATGGGAAGCTGCCTCCTCTCTCGATCCTGAGCAGCCGGGTGGCCGAACGTGCCCATGCCAAAACGAAATGCAACGAGCTCCTCCATGAGCCTGATAGGATCCAAACCTATGTGTGGACCCACCCTGTGAATGTACTGAAGCCAATCGGCCTCGACCTCCGTCTGCGATCTGTGTTGGAGAGAGGAAGAGGGGATGCAGTATGTGTGCAACGTTGTGGATACTCCTGTGGAAGTAGTTCCACCACGTCTCCCAAATGAACTTCAGCTCGGTCATCCTGCAAGTGAGAGGCATGTAAAAACCTGGGCATTACGAAAAAACGTAACATTGACAGAAAAAACAAGCTAGCAACCACTGAAAAGATAAAGACCAATTACATTATTGTACCGCTTACCTCTCTGGCTGCAGGATGGGCAGCTGCAGGAACTGTCTGATCTGGTCCATGAGCTCATATACCAGTCCAAGTGTCGACCCCTCGCTGTCAGCCATGTGGAGCACAATGTAGAGTGGTCGAAGGAGTCCTGACAATGTCTGTGCATCCCTCCAAAACTGGTCTCCCCTCACCGTGGAAGAAAAGTGCTCCCCATCCTCAGTGTGCTAAAACGTACTGGCACGCCAAAGATCACTGGCAACCATCTGTAGAAGCTGTGCCCTGCACCTGATCAAACGGTCGATGACCACCAAGTCGAATGCAAAGCATGTGGGGGCTGGCTACTGAACACTTGGAACATGGCAAGAACACGCCTCTTCCTAGTGACAAAAGTCACTAGGAAGAGGGCCTCACGGACGATGGCTCTAACCCAGGGAAGTGCACCTATGTCCCCTATCAGGAGGTCTATGTCGTGCGTTGCACAAGGGGTATGAACAATGTGAGGGAACTCGGCATCTAGCAGGACACCCATCTGAACACAGTTCGTGGCATTGTCCGTCACCATCGTAACGACATGTTGTGGGCCTATGGACAGGATGGAAGACCTGGTGACATCACACATGAACTCTGCAGATATAACTCTCCCCACCATGCTACAATCCACGGCCCTCAAAAACTGTGTGCCCATGCAGCTGGAGACCAAGATGTTGAGGATCGGCCTCCTCCTGACATCAGTCCAACCATCGGACATGATGCTGCAACCGTAAGTGGCCCAGTGGCGACGTAGAGGCTCCATCTCTCTAGACAATGACTCGACCCTATCCCTCAGCATGTGTGTATGGACAACCTCTGAACTAGGGACTCTCCAGCTAGGCCTGACAGACTGTGCAAGGCGGAAGGCCCTTCTGAAGGGCTCAGAGTCGGTGATGGCAAACGGAAGGTTCAGCTCATAAACCAGACTGGCCACGGCCTGTGTGGCCTCTCTGTCCATGTGTGGCAGTTGCGCGCCGCGAATGCTCTGCTGCCTAAGAACTCTCCCAGCTGGGCGACGGGTAGCGGACCTCCAGCACGGTGCACCAAACGTGACGGGAATGGATGATGACGCAACAAGCTGGGCACTAGTGGATGCATCAGCTGTAGACGTGGAATGGGGAGAGTGGGATGCACTGGCCGGGATGGGTGCAGCAGCATAAGTGGGGTGCTCTGGTGAAGGGGCAACATCTGGCATGGGATACGAAAACTGTTGGCTAGGGACGTCATCCGGATGAGAAGGGAGGGAGGAAGGGATCTCCTCAACATCTTGGAAGGCCTCGTCACTGGCATCCTGGGCCTGCTCCTGCTCGGGCTGTGGAGAGTCCATGAGAAAGTCATAAACTGGGGGAGTGCGAGCAACAGTAGGTGGTGGTGGAACCGCAAAGGCAACTGGTGGACGAGATGGGACGGGTTCCACCTGAATGGGTGCAGATGGGGGTGCGTGTGGCGGAACTGTCTGAGGGGGGTGAGGGGCAAAGGGACTGGACGAGGATGCACTCCCTCTCCTTGTGCGTGCTAGCCAAGCAGGCAGCAACCCTGGGTCAACCACGTAAGGCGCGGTGCAAAACCGAAGAACACCCTCCGAAATGGTGTTCTCCCCTGCCACAAGACGTGGCCCGTAGGTGTCCAGAAGTCGCTGCCTGACGGGAATGGACATGTTGGCACAGGGGGCAGCATTCAGTGTGCCACCATCTTTGGCGCGTGCGCCGAGTAGGTGGCCTTTAAGGCGAGTGAGGGTGGCAACGAACTCGGCCAGGCAATATCGACAACGCACGATCTTTGCACCTGACTTGTTGGACTTGTCGGGAACCCGCCTGAAAATGTCCACCTCGTCCCACAGATTGGCAAGGTTGGAATGCACCATTTCTGTAGAAGGAACTGGGGAAAGAAGGCAGAGATGATCGTGAGTACGATAGGAGGCGGAAGGCTGGAAAAACCACAACAAACAGGGGCGGAAGCGATCAGTGCAACGCGAAGACAATATGATGGCGAGGAGTGGGCGGACAGCAGAGAGGGCGCGGACAGCAGGGAGGGCGCGGACAGCAGCGCGATGGGCAGGGAGAGAGATGAAGCGAGGGGGGGGATTAGGTTAAAAAATATATATATTTATATATTAAATATTAAAAAATATTAAATATTGTGGTACCGCGGATGGATCCGCGGTACCGGGATCCGCGGATCCTGATACCGCTGGATCTATGATATATATATATATATATATATATATATATATATATATATATATCATAGGTCCCGCGGTACTGGGTACCGCGGATCTCGGTACCGCGGGACCGTACTGGTACGGCGGTACCATGATGGTACCGCGGTACCATAATATATTAATATAATTAATATTTAATATTTTTTGAAATTTTTTTAAACCTAATCTACCCGCCCCCCTCGCTTCTTCTCTCCCAATTTTTTTCCAGCCATCGTTGCCCTGCCTTCGCTACTGGTTTTGCTGCCCTGCCTTCCTTGCCTTGCGTCTGATTTGCGTCGCCCTTCGCCCACAGACCGCCCTACCTTGCATCTGATTTGCAAGAACCTGCCTTCGCCCATTTTCAGCGTACCCTGCTGTTTTTTTTCCAGCGTTTTGTCCTTAGTTTTCTCCATCGCAATGGTGCAATCCGACCTTTCCGGTCTGTGGGACGAGGTAGACATTGTCAGGCGGGTTGCCGACAAGGCCAACAAGACCGGTCAGAAGATCGTGCGCCGCCGATACTGTCTCGTCGAGTTTGCTGCATCCCTCACTCGCCTTAAAGGCCATCTGCTCGGTGCACGCGCCAAAAATGGTACCACCTTGAATGGATTTCTCTATCGAGTTTGTCGCAACATCTCTCAGATATCTTCCTCTTGCTTCCGATGCCTCTCGTTGTGCCTTCGGATATCTTCCTCAAGCTTCCTCCTGGCTTCGCGGTGGTATGCGCTCTGCCATCTCGATCGACCTTCTCCTCACAGCACCCTGGTCCTTGAACACCCTCTCACAGCACCCTGGCTCTCAAATAGCCTCTCACAGCCTGTCACTGGCTCTCACTTGCTCTCTCACTGTCTATCACTAGCTCTCTCACAGCCTCTGAAAATGCCAACCACAATGGCATTGTGAGTGCCTATTTATCCCCACAGCTTGATCGGCCATGTGGATCCCCATCATCCCTCCATGTGCCTCTGTACCTGCCCCCATGTGATGCTCCCCCCTGTGTTGGTCTCCCATTGGGCCCATGGTCTGCTCACCCACAATGCCCATGTGCCTCTGTACTTGCCCCCATGTGATGCTACCCCCCTGTGTTGGTCTCCCATTGGCCCCTCGGTCTGCTCACTCGTAGTGCCCATGTGCCACTGCAACAGTCCCCTGCATCATGTACTGTACCCTCTTTTTTTACACCCAGAACCCCCTTTTTTTACTTTTTTTTGTCCTTTTTTGGTAGTTAATATGCAAAAAGAAATTATTAAAAATATATTAAAAAATAAAAAAATATTAAAAATGGTACCGCCCTGGTACCGCGGATCCCAGGGTGGTACCGTACCGGCGGTACCACTGATATGGTACCGGCGGTACCATACCAGCGGTACCACGAGGTACTATGATATATATATAGAGCATAGTACCCCATGGTACCGCTGGTACCATAACAGTGGTACCGCCGGTACGGTACCGCCCTGGGATCCGCGGTACCAGGGCGGTACCATAATATAAAAAAAAATTCCCGTGTTATTTTCGCAAAAAAAAAAAAACAATTTTTTTTTTGGTACCGCCGACCGATATGGTACCGCGGTACCGGGATCTGCGGGACCTATGATATATATATATATATATATATATATATATATATATATATATATATAGAGAGAGAGAGAGAGAGAGAAAGCTTTATTTATGTCTGTTGATGCCATAAGGCATATAAGATAAAATAAGTACATGTCAAACCTAATAAGGTACAATGCTCGAAACTTGAATAGAAAACGCTAGAAAAAACCAAGGCCGTCAATGATCCGTGCTTGAGGACTGGTAAGAATGGATGGATCATGAGCAGGCTGCTGGTGTCATCATCGATGATGTTGTCTCTGAGGATGTACTCTCCTGGTAGAGACATGCCTTTACCATGCATAGGCAGCCACTAGAGAGAGTTCATTCATACACCTACTTGGCGATACTCTTCTCTAGCCCTATCTTTAGCATGAGACAAGCACGTACAAGTTGACTAGAAAAGGGACACTCGTCTTGAGTTAATCTAAAAAGATAATGTATCAAGATACATTAGAGATTCGAAGAGTAAGTCTCGCTACTCCCATAACAATAGTTGCAACCAAATGTTTGAAACGTCCAAACATGAAATGCTCAAACACACTTCAGATGTTTGGCAAAATCCTCCACTTTTTTCCCAAATTTTAGAGCGCCAAAATAAAAAAAAATCTTCATGTTATGTCCAACAAAATGACCATTATCAGTTATAGTATACAAATATGGGTTGTTTGCAATGCATCCAATTTATCAAAGCTCATATCAACATTATACATACAAGACACATCTCAAATAGAAAACAAAACAACTAGAAACTGCATTTATACAGCTTACACATTACAAGATGATACGTCCATAGGTCTAAATCAATATATTAGCAAAATATTTTGAAAGGTATTACATCGAAGTTCTAAATCATAACTCATTGGTCCATAAACCGTAACTTCAAACTAGTTATTGGCAACTGCCAAGTACTAAAACATATATGTCATAATATGACATGACAAATAAAGCTAAAACATTTTGTTGCTTCTCACATATGCAAACTAGTTACACAATGTCCTCCTCAAGAGATACATGCTTAGGCTCAAAGTCAAACCCATATTCCCCAAGAGCCCTTGAAGGGCCCAATGCCATCACAATGTCAATTTTAGGAAGAACCAAATGTCCTCCCTCTTGGCATCCAAACAAATCAATAAGTTCTCATCTCTGTCAACCTCCAATTAGTGTAGTTCAAAAGTATTTTGGAGTTCACAATTTCTCATTTTAGATACCAATCTAAGGTTGTAGTAAATATAGGCCAGACTGCATTCTAGCTCTCACTCCTTTTTGTGATTGTAGATGTGAGTGTTTGTTAAGTTTTGGATGGTACTTGTCAATCAAAGCCATGGTTAATTTTGTCGCACGCTCAATGTCACTAATGGCATCCTTATAAAGCATTTCATAAATGTAGCATCTAGAGGTAGGTCCAAAGTGAAATAATCAAGTCATTCTAGATTGTTCTCTTTCAATCTACTAAAAATGTGGATGTTTCCACCATTTGGTCAAAAGGTCTTCTCAAAGCAAATGCTTTGCAAAGTTTCCCATCAACTCAGCATATTTAATTGAATGTCTTCATAATAACTTTGACATCAAGAAACCTTCACAAAGTAATGACCCATCTAGGCTAATATAAGTGCTAAAATTGGTAAAACGCCATCACAATGCACAGCCAAAAATCTACAGAGAAAAATCGATATTAAGAAACTAATAGTGAATAGGTGAGTCGTTACCCAAGCGAGTAGTGAAGGCACAACAATCCTATCTTGCAAATAGATCAAGCAATGTGTATAGTTTAGCTGATACCAAAACTTCGTGACTCAATCACACCAAATCATTGATTAAACCTTGTATATTGAATATGTGAAATTGATTAACTCTTGAAAGCAAGAAGCAATGACAAATCACATATTCCCAAAACTCTACTTTTCAGACAAGGGAGCTCAATCCTCTTACCACTGCAGAAGTCGCCAATGTTGAATATGATCCTTTGAAGTGACCATTATTCTCTGCTATAGCATGTCTCCAATTCAAGCTCACTGTCAAATAGTAAAAATATCGTACAGCTGTACCTCTATACGAGGGAGGAAGCACCCCGGGTAACATTGTCCTCACAAGATCTGAATATGACAACATATGATAATGCCCGGTCATTAGACCTACTTTTGAATTGTAATATCAAATCCTACAAACTGTGGGTACACCCTCCAACAACACTCGCTGGGAAAATCTTTAATGTTGCTCCTAAAATTGTAATCAGCACATACAATATTCTAGAAAAGGATGTTTTCAACAACAGAAATAAAATATATAAACTAGTAGAAAAATCAAGGGCATTGACTACTGTAACAAGAATTTAGCTTTGACCCTACATAGTCAAACACAAAGCACCACACCCTCAATTCTATCATCAATTGCACACATTTTAGCTAAAAAACTTGGTACAAAGACAAATGTTGACAATACTGCATTCTCAAGCCAAGACAATGTTCTCAATTCTTCGTGAGTCAAAGATTAGTAGCATCGAGAACCAAATCACAAACAATATGAATGCATATTGGAAACTTCAAGGTTTACTGCACCACCATAAAACCCTAAACCAATTACTAGGTAGAATGCAACAGTTAACACATACTTGACTATGCGATTCAATAGGTAAATACAATCTATTGGATTATAAATTACTTATTTCCAAATAGTTGTTATGGTTTAGGGTTTAGGGTATAGAGTTTTTTAAAGGATTTTACTTCTTCACTATAATTTGTTGCACTATTGGTATTTAGATATAAATGGATATATTTGCTCAAATTCACAGATCAATTGACAATTATGGTTCTGATATCTCACAATAGATCTCTCTTACTGTCATGTGGTCTTTCCATCTTCTATGTGCATTTTTCTATACTATCAATTTTACTTCTTTGACAACATGGTATTCCTGGGATATCTATATGCTTTGTATGAATAACTATTTGCTTTGTGGAATATCTATCTATTTTGCTCTATATATCCTTTTTTTTTTCTTGCTATGCTCTTGATTCTCCATGATAGGTTCATTGTTTTTCTCGAACCACATTATTGGCTTGTACTTCATAACTTTATACTATCTTTTATACAATATATTGGTGTTAAGACTAGGATATTACCCAACATAACAAAGCAAACAGGCAATCTTTAACCCTATAGAGTCCCACCACAAATTCTTAGAACATCAACTTCATCATGCATAGCATGAACCAAATGCTACAACATCTCTACTCATGTTGTCAGCTCCCTAGAGTAGGTATAGGTCACATACATTTCTACAATGACCAATGTACAAACTTTTTAATACTTGTCAAAAGGTAAAGGGCAAACTTGGTCAAGATGAAAGATAGCACTAAAGAGCAAAGGCAACCAATTGAAGTCCTTGCTTCCTCAAAATAAATAGATAAAATTTACATTTCATCAATTTCGCTTGCTCAAAATCTAACTAGAAATCATAGCTAGTGGGCAAACTGGACCACTAAAGATAGAAAGAATTAGCACAAACTAGTTGCATGTAATTTGGATGAAGATCTCAAATGAGAACATGTCCATAAATAGGGAAGAGAAATATATCAATGTTATGTCTAGGATAATGCCCGACAAAAAGAATGTATGTGCAATCTTTAGTCCAATCACAAAGTCTTCAACCATCGTAGAATATATAAAATCTGCTATATACTATACATATCCATTTGAAGTAATTTAACTTCTCATAGAAGTAGTGTAAACTACTGGATTATGGAAGTAAACCACATAAAACTTTAGATTAAGATCATAAAACAATGAACATACAATAGAATAACCCATACTAAGAAATGCAACATCCACTACCAGATATAGCAAAACTCATAAAAGAGTTACAGAAGAGCCTCCTACAAAGGACTTAAGAGAGAAAATAAATGATGAGGATCTCTTGCAACCTAAAAGGTATATACAAGCTCAAAGGCTCTTAGGAGATCCCCCCACAACGCTACTAATGATTTAGGGCTAGGATTGCCTTACCTTATTCACAACCTTGCAAGTTTCTAGAAAGACTTTGTCCAAAATCCCTCAATCTTATCCACAATCTGCAAGTTCATGTTGACAAAATCCAAGACCTAGCTATGGAGTATCATAACAACATAGTAAGCACACTATGAAAGCTTGACAAAACCAGCGATGGAGTAGAAGACAAAAGCAAGAGAGAGAGGACTTCAAAGCTCACACAACTTGAATGATTAGTGAAAAAGTAGTAGGGCGTGGAAACCCCTCCAAACTAAGGGCCACATATAGCATGTAATGTCTTATGCACAACTTACAAGTTACAAACAAGTATACAAGCCTTAAGGGGCAAAATAGGCATTTATTTCAACACATGCAGCGTCCAATCCTTAACTATAACACGTACCTAGGGTAGAGAAATTGATGATGGGGTGGTTAAAAAAAGACACTAAGCCAGGGTCCAACCAAAGTCCAATACTTATAGTTACTTTCAAAGAAATCCTTTCTCCCCTGCTTTCAAAAACATTCCAATCAATGTTGACACATAAGAGATGATAATCTATTGAAATAAATGTCTTGGTCCCCAATCTGGGCACATAACAAAATGTAAACAAAAGAGAATGTCATGAAACTAATCCCCCCCAAAAAAGTTTATGAAGCTAGTGTTGATGGTGGCACTAATATTGAGGAAAGGATAGTTGTTGCAAGCACTCAAGCTTGATCTTGAAGATGGGTAGTATGTGCAAAACATCACTAAGCTCCCATGTAGCCTCATCATAGGGTGACCATTTGTCAAACTCTCTATCTATACTTACCAATCAATCAACAACAACTAGAAGTATACAAAGTATAACTTTTATTGATTTCTTTCCAACAATATAAATGACGCTCATACAACAGTGAAGGACTTGGTTGCATAGAAAATGATAAGGAATGCCTCTCCTGGGCTCTCATATCCCAATCCTCAAACATCCCTTGGACCTGACACATCCTATTGTCGAAACATGGCAAACTTCATGCACAACCTACACTTGCCACTTTGCAGTATTGACATGTAGGCGAGCAAGTAGAAAAGTCCGACATATGTCACTCATACATTGGACCAAGTGTCCCAGTGAGCATGTCACATGTCAAGTTGACTAGTCAACTACTTTTCAAAAGGTCTGTCCAACCAGTCCATATAAATGACATGGGGAACCCAGTACCCCATGCCAAAGCTATGCATGACTCGAGATTCAATTCAAACTAATTATAGCATAGTTACAATGGTCACCATACAAGATCTTGAGAATCTTCATGCTTGGCCATGAAAGCATTCTCTTGATTTTCTAATTCCTTTGAATCAACCTCTTGTTGTTGACTCTTCTTCTTGGCTTGTAGCTTAGTACAATCTATACACTTGTGGACTAATAGGAATCAAACATTGTTTGCCTTTGCTATTCGTCTATTTGTCCTTTGAAAACAATGCAATAGCCCTATCAGAGTTAGAGGAATTCTCTTGATTTCCTCTCGTGGTAACATGGATATGACTCTCTAAAATGTCAAGTCTAGTTGTGTTGATACAATCATAGCTTTCTGGTAGACTCGATAGCAAAGTCATGACGATATTAGAATCATCGACAAGAGAGCCTATTGAAGCCAATTGTCCCAATGATGACTTGAAATTATTCACATCTACGATCATAGACTTTGACTTATCCATCCTCAAAGAAAAGGATCTCTTTCTCAGCAACAACCTTGAACTTACATCTTTGACTTCATAAAGTCCAATTAAGATGTCCCAAGCTTCTTTAGAGCTAGTTGTTGTGTTGATGTGTGAAATCTGAGAATCTCTAAGGCTTAGTGCAAGAGCTTTGCCATCTCTTTGTCTCAGGCCAGTGCCAAGCCATTCAATGATTACAAATGTACAACTGGTATGTAAAACTATAAATACTGGGATAGGGAGTAAAAAATCTGACATCTTCTCATTCTAGTTCAAAATGTATGTTTCTATGCTTTGGTTAGGGTTGCCTCTTGAAGTTCATGAAGCTTGATTGGCACAATTACACTTCGGCAAAAATAGTATCGTTTCGAAACTAGTTAGTTAGTTAGTTTTTTTTTTCCCCCGATTGGAATGGTCTTTTTGAATTGGACCGTTTCAAAACGGCAATTCGAAGTAACTATGGCTCTTGACCAACTAGAAGGCTTATCAATGAGATAGCCTCTTGTTCTTTTGTTAAAGAACCTACATTTGTTGGTGAAGTGTTGCCACATCCAAATGTAGATAAAGCAGGCATTGGACAAAAAGTACAACTCCTTAATAAAGAACCAAATTGGGTCCGCTGTCAAGCTCCCACAAGATAGGAATAATATTTCATGCAAATGGACAAAGTCAAATATAAAGTAGATGGGTTGATAGACAAGTGGAAAGCCAAGACTAGTTGCCAGAGGGTACTCTCAAGTTCCTAATATAGACCATCATGAGACTTCCCATCCGGTAGTAAAGTTGGCTTCAACTAGAATGTTGCTATCATATGCAGTAGTTGAAGACCTAGAAGTACATCAAATGGATGTACAGGTAACATTTCTTAAAGCCGTGTATGGGCTTAAACAATCTCCAAGAGCATGGTTTTAAAGAATTAATTTTGTATTTCTGAATAAAGGATTTACTCCAAATATACTTGACTAAAATGTCTCTTATAAGTCAGTTAATCAATCATTCTCATAATAACTTTGTATGTAGATGATACAACAGTAACGATACAAAAACGTTCTTAGTTCTCACCAAGAAAATGCCATCAAGTTAATTTGAAATGACCAACCTTGGAGAAGGACACTATTGTCTGGAGTTATGGACTCGGCTCATTACATTCGCCGCGTCCATTTACATTTACTTTACTTTATGCATAAGCAGGCCTTGGGCCCTTTTTTATTCTTTAGTGACACTTAAGCTATATGGTTGGCCTTTGGCCTTATTATTCATTATTAGGCCATTTGGACATATTACTGGAGAGTGGGGGCCTTCTTGGAGGGTGCACTCTTTTCCCTCCCAATTGGGCCCTAGCCACCGAAAGCTTCCTTTTAGGGCTTCCTCTTGGCTATAAGTAGGGAAACTGTGTCATTTGTTATTCAGCTGATGATATTGATCTCTCTCTTTAGTTTCCTTAATCTCTCTCTTTCCTGCTTTCTAGGGTTAAGTCTTGCTTATGTGCTACTTTCATAGCTTAAGTCTTGCTTATGTGATGCTTTCATAGCTTAGCTCTAGATCAGCTGTGGCTCTATTCTTAACTTGGTATCAAAGCACTATCCTGATTGCTGAATTTCAGATCTGATTTTCTGATTGGGTGCCCCTTGCTGATTTTTCTCTCTTTGCTTCGGGCTTTCGTCTCTTTGCTTCAGCAACATTCAGCACAGTTTAAAGGAGGACCGGGCTTCCATCAGAGCATTTTCCTTGGCGGAGCTTTAGCAGATAGTTAGCGGAAGTACTTCCGCTAAATTTGGCGGACGGAAATTTTTTTTTTTTTTTTTTTTGGGCAGATTATTTCCGGCGCCCAAGTTCCAACCCTCTATCACCCATTTCCAGCTTGTTTGCAGGCTCTCCAGAGCCCAATTCCCTCATCTCTTTCGCCCGTTCCTCCTTCCATTTTCAGCCCTCTTTTCACTTTTGTTTGCAGGCTGTCCAGCCACTTCATACTTGTCAGTTTCGTCCGTTTTTGTCTCCGTTTGCAGCCATTTTTCACACCTTGTTTGCAGGCTGTCCATCGCCCATCCTCAACCAAATTTCACGAAATTTCGACTCCGTTTGATATTCCAATTTGTCACTTGCCTCATGGTTGTCCAGCACATTTTTATAGCCTTCATTTTCACTTTTTTCATTTGCTGATTGTTGTCCTTTCTTAGTTGTGATAATAGTGGTTTTAATAGACTAATTTGGGGTGACGACAAGAGTCCGCTCTCTCAAGTTTTCGTCTATTCCTTCCACTATCATTATGGCACATTCACCTACCCCGAGTGAGACTACTCAAGAAACCTTATCCGATCAGTTTCGTCGCATGGATGAGACCCTTTCTGACCTCTTTCTTCGCTTCGATACCGTTATGACCGGCTTTGCTACTATGCAGTCACAGATTGATTCTTTACAGCCTCATGGTCCTGGTAAAGCTCCTGTTTTTCCTTCATTTGGGACTCCCCCTCCATTTGGATTTCCATCTTCCTCTGCTAGTCAGCCTGGTGGTGGACCGTTCATTCCACCTAACCCATCTCCTGGTTTCTTTTCACGTCCCCCACTTCCTGAGCCACGCTTTGCTCGAGACTTTCGTGATAGGGTACAGCTTGCTACCTATTCCGGTTCCTCTTACAAGAACTTATTAGAGAATTGGTTTGCTAAGCTTGACACATATTTTCAGATCTACCCTAAGACTGATCCTCAGAAGATCCAGTTGGCTGCTTTACATTTAGATGGATGCGCCGCCACGTGGTGGCGAGTTTATAGAGATGATCCTGATCGGGAAGGGCTCCATTTATGGCATACTTTTCGCCGTGACCTCCGTCATGCTCAGTGGCTCGACCGCCAACATGATACATTATGTAGTCTCACTCAGACCAGTGATCTTGCTTCTTATACGGATCAGTTTATGGAGCTTTCTTATCTTTTCACAGATCTACAGCCCACTAAGCTTATTTCTCGTTACATTGTTGGACTTTGTGGTGCTTTACGTTATGATGTTTCTTCCTTCCGTCCTCCCACACTTGTTGAGGCGATGTCTCTTGCCAGTACTTTACAGCATAAGTACTCTGACACTCTTCCTTCCCGCTTCTCCCGACCCCATCCTTCTGCTTCATCTTTTCCCGTTGCGTCCACCCCTACACCTGCCCCTTCTGTTCCAGCTCTCTCCAATGTCCCTTCGTCTCCTCGTCCTCCGACTCCTCGACCTGCTTTTGTCCGACGTTACACGTCTGCAGAGTTCGCTGACCTTCAGCAGCAGCGTCTTTGCTTTCGTTGTAAGAGTCCTGACCATTTTGCCCGTGATTGCCGTCAGCCTCTCCCTACTACTACTGCTGTTTTTTACCATGAGGGCACTACTCCAGATGATTCCGATATCTACATTCATATTTCTGATGAGCCTGACCTATCCTCTGAGCCTTCCACTAATTTACTTCCTGCTACTTGCCATGCTCAGCTTGCCAATGCTACTTGGACAAGGCGTCCTGGTCCTCGCTCCATTCGGTTACGTGTACGTACTATAGGTCGTGAGTATATTGCTTTAGTTGATACTGGCAGCACTCATTCTTTTATTAGTAGTTATATCACTAGTCGGATACGTGCTTCACCTGTTCCTGCTTCACAGCCTCTCACAGTTGAGGTTGCCAGTTCCCATTCTTTTCCTAGTTCTCAGATGTTTCAGCGTTTACCATACCGCATTGGAGATTTTTCTGGACAGGCAGATCTTTACATTATTCCTATGGAGCGTTATGATCTTATCCTTGGTGCTGATTGGTTTGCATCTCTTGGAGCCGTTACACTGAACGTGACACAATAGACATTGACATTTGTACTTGATGCAGTTACACACTCACTTGTTGGCATTGATTCTCAGGGAGACTTCCAGTTGGTTACCGGGAAGCAGTTTATGCGTAGCTTGCCAAAGGCTGACGATGCAGCTCTTCTTTCCATTCAGAGTACATCAGTTGCTGCTTCACTTTCACCATTCGTGGGTCCTCTTCCTCAGGTTGATGCTGCTTCGGTTTTACAGGTGGTTGTTGTGTGCCTTGCGCCTATATGCCTTGATTCACAGATATCGTATTCAGTGGTCATTCCTGGTTTCATTGATATTGAGACCGTATACCTTGGTGGTATTTCTACTATTGCTTTTGCGCATACTTCAGATTGCCCTCCTGGTTCGGTGGTTGGTGCAGTATCTTCTCCATTGGTCTCTATATCTCCATCTCTTGAGTCTGTTATGGCCAATGTTCCTGCTGATTTCTATGGGGTTCTTCATGGGTCCACGTTTGATGGTTCCCTCGCTATTGGTGATCAGGTTGTATCTTCTTTCGCTTTACTCCATGGATCTCTGCTTGAGGTTTGTGATCTGCCTCATGATATTTCTACAGTTCCTGACATGATTCATGCGCCTTTGGCCCTTACTGTTACACATTTTTCATCCGAGGATATTTGCCAGATGGTCACTATTACTTATCGAGTGTATTTATATGTTGGGATCTTTCTAGATAAGTACACGGACATCCTTCCGTCTCCTGGTGTTTCTACATATAGGTTTGTTGCAGTCCATGCCGATGCTATGGATATATGGCATTCCTGGTTATTACATATAGCTTGGTTTTCATTTGGACCTGTTGATTGGTGCTGGTTTTTCACCCGGGCCAATTCTCATTTACAGCATGTTCAGCAGCATTATCAGACCTCAGTTGATCGTCACCGCCGCCATGTTGAGTTTCAGCTTGGAGATATGGTTTATCTACGCCTACGGTTTGCACGTCATCATTTTGTCCAGGGCCATGCTTCTACTGAGAAGCTTGCACCACGTTATTATGGGCCTTATCGCATTTTGGAGGTTCTTAGTCCAGTTACATATCGCTTACAGCTTCCTGCTTCCACACGCGCCTGTGATGTATTCCATGTTAGTTTATTACGTGCTGCTATTGAGGATGACACTCCTTGTGATGCTGAGTTTCCTACTGCTCCAGAGTTATTTCCATTTTTACCTGCTGTTATATTATAGGTTCGTCTATACCATAGTCGACGCCGCCGGCAGATTCAGTTTTTGGTCCAGTGGGATGGCCGTCCTATTGAGGAGGCCACATGGGAGCCTATTGATGTCTTTTATCATACACCATCACTTGCGGATCAGGCTCATGCTCTTGTTGCACTTGTTGATTCCTCTACATCAGATGTTGTTCTAGCTATTGATGCACCAGGGCTTGCTGCTACTTGATCCAGTTTCTTTTCGGCAGTTGGGTCTTTTTCTTTTGTGCCAGGGAGAGTTATGGACTCGGCTCATTACATTCGCCGCGTCCATTTACATTTACTTTACTTTATGCATTAGCAAGCCTTGGGCCCTTTTTTATTCATTAGTAACACTTAGACTATATGGTTGGCCTTTGGCCTTATTATTCATTATTAGGCCATTTGGACATATTACTGGAGAGTGGGGGCCTTCTTGGAGGGCGCACCATTTTCCCTCCCAGTTGGGCCCTAGCCACCGGAAGCTTCCTTTTAGGGCTTCCTCTTGGCTATAAGTAGGGGAACTATATCATTTGTTATTCAGCTGATGATATTGATCTCTCTCTTTAGTCTCCTTAATCTCTCTCTTTCCTGCTTTCTAGGGTTAAGTCTTGCTTATGTGCTGCTTTCATAACTTAAGTCTTGCTTATGTGATGCTTTCATAGCTCAGCGCTAGATCAGCTGTGGCTCTATTCGTAACTTCTGGGAATACAAATAAAGGCAATAGGGAAATATGCATCAGCCAACAGAGACAAATTCATGATGTCTTGGCAAAGTATGCGATAACTAACTGCAAGTCAATTGATACACCGGTGGACTCAAGATTAATGCCTTCAAAGGATCAATATCCCCGATCAGAGGAAGAGATGCCAGATATGAAAAGAAATATCCTTATCACTCAATAATCAGATCCTTAATGCACCTAATGGTTTGTATCCTTCCTGACATTGCCTATGTAGTACGTACCTTAAGTCAATTTGTGTCAAATCTAGGGATAATTCATTGGAAAGCACTGCTAAGAGTTCTGAGATATATACATACTACCAAAAATATGTGCATCTACTATGGTAACAATATAAGTGAGGCTAATGTTCTAAGGGGATACAAAGATGCACACTGGCTTGGAGATGCCGATACCATAAAATCAACTTCTAGGTATGTTTTATTGTTAAACAATAGACAAATCTCCTGGAACAACAAGAAACAGACCTCAATGGTCTTGTCCCCAACTGAAGTCGAATACATAGCAACTACACATGCAAAAAAGGAAGCAGTTTGGTTGCGACAATCACTATCAGATGGCAATTTCCGACAAAGATATCTGACAATCATGTTTTGTGACAACATGAGTTGCATAGCTTCAAAACTAGACCCTAGATTCCATTCCAAATGCAAGCACATCAAGATCAAATATGATTATGTTAGAGACAAAGTGCTGAACAAAGAGGTCAAGCTAGAACACTACAAGACAAAGTACGTGACAACTCATATTTTCACACAAGGTGCTGGCAAAGGACAAGCACACACTCTATTAAATCTTAAAATACAAGTATTTCTAGATCCCCATTAAGGCAGGTATTGTCACATGATTAATGTGAATCTAGAAACTGATTGTACAGGTCAAAAGTGGTCAAAAGTTAGTTCTTACATCATTACGAAATCTTTCTATATTTGGTAGAGCCTACGCTAAGTATCTACTAATAGATTGCATCAAATTACTTTGTACCTATCTTTGAATAGTAGGAGTTGACTAGTAGGTAGGTAGGTGAGGTAGGTGTGGTGGGTGAGTAGGTAGGGTAGGTACCAAGAGTTAGGTGAGGGTAGGTGAGCCTACAGAGAGAAATCAAAATGCCTTGTACTTGTGTTAACAAGATTTAATAGAGAATGATAGTTTGGTACCTTCTTGTTGTACTACATTTAATGAATGTTGTGTACATCTGTAAATAGTAGTGAAGTGTACTTTTTCCAATACTATCTAGACTTAATCATTCTATTTTAAGCATTTTTAATTGTTGTAATGTAATCTCAATTCATATCTTGATTAGTCAGAAACTGATAGATATTCTTCACCCTCAGCATATCTTCCAAGCTTTGGTCAACCCTCTTAGACTAGCCATCTGTTTCAAGATGCTCCATATTACTCATTCTCAATCAGATCTGAAGTTTGGCCATTACTGCAGTCCAAAAGCTAGCAATAAATCAAGTAACGTTATTAGACACTTTGGATGATATTGTTCAATAAACAAGTTAGCCACTCTAGATGCATCAATTTTCAGACACGTTGGAATAAAATGAGCCATCTTAAATGCAATTTAAGACCTTCCAATTATCTACAGTTGAATGATAAACTAGCCCAATAATGTGGAGGATATGCATAAACCCAACCAGAAAACTGAGATAAATCTGACGTTTGAATTTGTAGAAATGC
Organism: Diphasiastrum complanatum; assembly: GCA_029204225.1. Taxonomy (NCBI): domain Eukaryota; kingdom Viridiplantae; phylum Streptophyta; class Lycopodiopsida; order Lycopodiales; family Lycopodiaceae; genus Diphasiastrum; species Diphasiastrum complanatum. The sequence continues at coordinate 28,874,410 of CM055096.1, read as the reverse complement.
AACATGGGATACCAGACAAAAGATCTTTGAAAAAAAAAAGTTTGGGATAGATCGAACGTCCTTGGGCTTTACTTCAAAATTAATTACCTTGTACTTTGGGGGATACAAATACAGTTCAATCTTATGCCCCAAGTACAATAGTTACAATAATACAACATCTTACAAATTTAAGTTTAAGCACTACTAACTTGAACATTCCCCCCTTGATGTTTACTTTGTGTTTTCTCATCCCCATAGTGTCTCTACAAGTAGTAAACTTTTCTTTACTAAAACTCTTTAAATACATCAAAAAGATTATATTGTGTAGTATGATAAATCGGCTCAATGTTATTGCAAATCTTCTCTTCTTTTACGCAATAAGTAATGATGGACTCAAGCTTGTGCTAATCGAAGTCCATTTGATGTGATTTCCAACCAAATTTACAACTAAAGCTATCACAACCCAAATCGTAGAACTCTAGCAAAAATTTCATTAACCTAGCTTTCTAGTTGTCAATAAGTCCATCCACTTTGATAATAACTCTATAGAGACCCACTTACAACCAATAAGATTTTTGCCTTGAGGTAAGTCTACTTGTTTCCAGGAGTTATTTTCATTGTGGAGTTATATTCCTCTTCCCTTGCCCTTTGCCAATCCCTGGATCTTCTTAATGTTGATAACATGACTCATAAGTGCTAAATTAACTTGTCCTAATTGTGCCTGTTGTATTTTCTTGTTCCCTTAGTGTTTTGTAAGTTGATATCTTCAATATAACCAAGAAAAATACACTTTATGGTCTTTATAATCCAATTTTGGCCCTTTTTTCTTTAGGTGTGTAATGCATAGAACCATAACTAGGCTTTTTATCACTCCATGCTTTTTCAAAAGTGACATTTTTGCTCGTTTTCTAGGATTGATGTTGATGAGCTATATAATTGTATTAACTAGTTCACCTTTGAAAAATTTAGAAGATTCTTACCATTAAGCATGCACCAAGCTGTTTCAACAATATGCATGTTCTTTTGTTCTATAACTCTATTTGATTGAGGTGAATGTCTTGTAGTGAACGCAGTTCACCACAATGATCACATCTAAGTACTTTGAACATTCTATCAAAGGGCCACCAAAATCATAATGAACCAATTCAAGTAGACCAGATGCCCTCACTAACTTATCCTCAGGAAATGTATGGACATGAGGACCCAAGCCTCACAAAGTTTTGTAGATTGTCACACAAAAGGCGTATCTTCTTCGACCATACTCAAACTTTTTTGCAACATCAAATCTCTATACTTCATGTGCCCAAATCCCTTATGCCATACGTTTTTGGGTGTTATAAGAACAAAATACTTGTCAACCACTCTCCCTCCCTCTGTTGCTAAGTAACATGTGATGTTCTTGAGCTTGTTTAAATGATCAATTCCATAAAGCTCATTCTCAAATACAGGATTCATGACGTATTGTATATTTTGAATATGGCTTTTATTATTCAAGGCTGATGTGTCTCAAGGTGCATCAACTATATGTGGTATTAGAATATCTTTCATTGCAAGACTAATTAGTGACAAGGCATATGAATTCCTCTTATGAAATTTTGTTCTTTCTTCTTGATGATCAACTAGATTTCTACGAGGTAGTTGAAGGACATTGTTAAGAAGGTGGCTTGCTTTGTTCGAAACTCCCTTGAGGTGCCAATTAAGCTTGAAAGTAATGATGCCAAAGTTCAATACATGTGGCTGAAAATCATGGCAAAAGAACATGCATGATTTTGGGCATTCGCTATTTTGCTCCACAAAAGTCTACCTTTACAAGAACATAAATTTGGATAGTGAAGATCTATCTGCAGACATCAGCCTTGATGCAATCAAATTGAAACAGGAAGAAAAGTACTTCATCTTTGTGGGATCCACGAACTTATTATATGCAATCAGCTACATGGGTGGCCATGCTCAAATGGGTTTACATGCTCTTCTTCAAAAGGCAATAGTATTTTGAGATCTTGTGGCTTCCCTTAGTATGGTTCGTTTGATTGAGGGTATGAATGTCGGTTCTCTTCTTCTAGAATCAGACTACGGAGCTAAGTAGATGTTACTTTCAAAAAAGAATTCATCTTTAATAAAGGGCCAGCAAGACTTTCTTTTGCACATGTGAAAAAAAAATTCCTGAGAGCTTTTAAAAAAGTTCTTAATTAAGAAGCCTATTTAAATGATATTCAGCCAGAATCATGGTTTTAAACATGAACATTTATAATGCTTGGTCTGGCAATTTTCAATTTCAAGATAGTAACAACATTGTGAACAATTACAAGTCTAAAAAGCTTCCAAGGATGTTGGAAAAATTGAATCGTACATGATTTGGAAGTTCCTCTTTCCATATGCACATTTGCAACAACAGAGGTAAGGGATGAATCCAAAATTGTGCGCTCCCCTGCAAAAATAAACAAGATCGCCCATCAACACAATTAAATTGGAAAAAAAATTATTATGTTGAAAAATCTTTCACGACTTCCACCTATATCAAGATGGAATCAAATGACTGGAATATCAAAGACCCCATGAAGCAATCTGCAAATATCCTTAAGACGACCCATAAGTCTTTTAATGATAAAGCAACATTTCACCTTATGCATAATTTTTTCTACTAAAGTCCAGGATTGCACGAAGACAAATCAACAAATGTAATGTGTAAATTGATGTTCTTGGAAATCCTAACAAGAAGAGATCATTCTAGCTTAGCACATTCTAATTTTCCACGTCAAACTCTGTACAAATTTACTATGTTCCTTGTTTCATGATAAAATTTAGAAGTGCATGAAGAATGTTTGACCAAATAACCTCAAAGTCATTCGTTAAGGCAATTAACGCATCCTCCTCTTTCTCTCATTCCTACAACATTTCCATAAAGTGTATAGATTGTTAACAAAAAGAAGAGGTGTAGATGGATCCAACCAACAAAGTCTTAAAGCATCAACTCAATCACAAATGCACGAATTCTATGATATGGCATCGTTACTCACATCATTAGCGCCCATTTTTGTAAATGTCCATCAATTTTAAATCTCATAAATTTATGTCAAATACATTAATGTGAAGTCTTAAAAGCCTCTTCTAAGGTAAAAGACAAAGTCAACCATGAGAAAGTTGGATCGACAAAATCTTACTTGTGCATGGATATGTTAAAAGAATATCATGTCTCGTCATTTTAGATTGCTCAAGATTAAACTATACCTAGAGAATGTAGTTGTGAGCAAAGAGCATCACAACTTGGGAGTCATGACAAAAATCTAAGTAGGATGTTATTTGTAGAACACAAAAGACGTGCAATCTTTAGCTTCATGAAACCATTCCCCCATAAAGTGTTGGATGATGAACTCCGATCATTCATAGCATGGATAGACAATATGCTACCATCCCTTAGAGTGTCATCAATGCCAAAAAACAGGTGCATGTCATATATATATATATAAATCAGAGAAGCATCGCATTCTGAAACTTGAGTTCCAATCACGTTCTGAAACATAACATGGACAATATGCTACCATCCCTAAGAGTTCTGCAATGACCCAAAATAGGCATGTCACATATGAATCGTAGATGCATCGCATTCCGGAATGTAGAGATCCGATCACATTCTGAAACGCTACGTTTTGGAATTTTAGGTTATTTCGGAGTAGAGCATTTTTTGTTTTTCAAGTTTTCTTTGTAAATTTTTTTGGTGTCTACAGTCTTAGGAGAAAAAAAGCTTAGAAAGTTAAAAAAACAATCATACAGATTAGGTATTAAGAATACTAAATAAAGTATACATGTAGTTGCACAAAACCAAGTCTGCTTTGCTACATTTTTCGATCACACAAAGCATTGAGTAACATTTTACATTGAACAATCCTTCTAATTTACATGTCTTGCCTGATCCTATTTTTTACTGAGGACCTGTCAAGTATGCAGATGTACTTTACTTCTAACGGTTTGCAGAATTACAAGGCAATTGAAACAACCTGCAGAATTACATAGTCTAGGTCGAATTCTATTTCGGCCCTGAGAATCAAAATCTATATTGAATCCTGGCTTGGATCGACGAGTCGGAGTCTATTTTGACCCTTTGGGTTAAATAGACCCAAGTTGCAATCTTATTTCAACCCTAAATATCGACCTTGATTACGATAGCGCCTGCAGAAATAAACAAGCTTCTACACAGGACTATAGAAGTACACAGGACCTTCTCATAGGATGGCAGAGGCCTATTGGTGGCGATCCTTACACTGGTATTTAAACATGTTGCCATGACAATTCTATTACTTGTACATTGCCCAAATCAGTTTGAGTCAGTACATGATCTTCTAGCTACCACATTGAATAAGCAAGTGATAGTAACTCAATAAATCAGAATAGTGCAGTAGTTCAATAAGCTAGCAATAAGCAAAGCAGGGGAGATGTATCTGTTACACACAAGCTCACAAACCCTAGGTAAATATACAGAATTACCCAACAAATTCGTCCCTTTATTAATCTCAAGCAAATGTACATAGATCAACAAGCAAACATGAGAGCTCTGCTGCAAGTCTCCTCCCGACCATAGCTGCATAGGAATACAATAGGGAATGCTTGGCAAGGCGCACACTATATCCCGTCAAGCACCCCTTAACCCTGACAAATCCTAACGTCAAACACATGGCAAATTCCATGCGCAGTCGACACTTGCCACTTGGCAGTACCTTGACACATAGGCAAGCTAGTAGGTGGACAGTTTGACACATGTCACTCATGCATCTGGCTTGCTGACCTCTAAGGTCTGGCTGCTTACAAAAGTATCTCAAGGTATCATGATCAGTGAATACCTCAAATTCCGATCCATACAGATAATGCCTCCATGCCTTTAATGCATGAACTATGGCATACAACTCCTTTTCCTGAGTTGGCTAATTTTTCTGAGCAAGGTTGAGCTTCTTGCTCTCAAAGGCCACAGGCCTACCCTCTTGCATCAGAACTGCTCCCACAGCAATGTCACTCGCATCCGTATGTATAAGATAGGCCTTTTGACGGTCTACAATCTTTAGAGTGACGCACTCAGCAATAGCTTGCTTCAGCTGATCAAAGCTTGCTTGCTGCAGTTCAGTCCACTCACCAAATCTATTTTTTTGAGTCAAATCAATCAAAGGTGCTGCAATATAGGAGTATCCATTAACATATTTTCGATAGAATACTGCCAATCCAAGAAGAGAACGGAGTGTTGTCAAATCCGCTGGCACAGGCCACACAACGATCACAGCAACCTTCTTAGGTTTTGGCCTCACTCCATCAGCACCAAGTGTCCAAATGAGCATATGACACATGTCCTGTTGACCCATCCATTGACAATCCAACAAGTGTCACTCCTGAACTGGACCCAGTGTCCCAGAGAGCATATGATGTCACGTTGACCGGTCAACCCTTCCTACTTTTTAGGAGGTCAATCCAACAGACTCTCATGAGACCCAGTACCCCCTTGGCCATCTCGGAATTAGTCACTATAACAAATATTCACATTGCAATTTACAATTCTCTCTACAGGCCGATGACTTAGCCATTTACAATTTAATAATTACAATTTACAATTTACATTTGGCAAGGGATTCAAAGTACATGCGACAGGTATCAAACTTATAAAGTCATAGCAATGTCTACGCAACTATATTGGGCTGTCAGTATTGCCTTATCAATTTTCACACTAATTTGAGAAGTCCGTGTAGTACACATCCTCTGTAATACTACAGCTTCACAAATTGCTTCAATGTATGATGGAACATAGTGCATTTCCATGCATGATTATCTGAGTAGACATGCTATCAAATGCATCTTCGAGCAGAAACATAGCAAACCTAGCATCAACTGTCTGAGCAACCATATTGGGCATATCAGTACTATCTTATCAATTTTCATATTGATGCGAGTAGTTTGCACAACACATGTATGCTTTGTATCATTGTATACTTTGGTTTGTTACCTAATGGTAAAGCTTTCATGGTTCATTCCAAAATATTGTAATGTATGAATGTGGCTTGCCATATATATATATATATATATATATATATATATATATATATATATATATCTTCTAATTGAATGGCCCCTGTTGTCAAATGGTGGCAAGTCTAAAAGCGGGGAAGCCCCTTTTCCTCAATAGTTGGCATGCCTCCATTTGAAGAAGGGACTTGCAAGGCATCCTAGTTCGAGAACAAGCCTCTGACGCCCCAAAGAATGGATGACTTATTCACTAACTTAGTGGCAATGCATACCTCGTATAAGTTATCTTCGGCTTCTCATATGATTCACAAATTGATTTAATTCTAAATCGTGTATGTTAAATATGTCAAAAATTGTGAATTGACATCAATACATGGAGAGACATAAGCTGAGGTGCAGGTTCAATCTCATTCGAAATGCTGGCTGATTTATGAGGCCATGAAAAGGTACTATTGACGGCTTCAATGCACCTCATCTTTGTCCCTCTCCCTCTATCCCACCCCCTCTCTCTTTTTTTGTCTCTGAAGAAAGCAAAACCTATTCATGTACATATTGTGTCTGGTCACAGCAATGTATCATCAAAAAACCCATCTACTCAGCAAATGCAAATCATGCATAGACATTGAACACAAAAGTACAATGATCTCACGCATTTTGATGAAACAAGTGCTTATCAAGAACAAGCAGCAGAGAAAACTAAATCACCTTTGCGTTGTTTGGAGCCTGGTGGCAGCTTAGGCGTGATGAGCCACTGTGGATCTAGTTTTTCTGTTCCTTTGAACTCCACGGCCAGATTGTCTAACACCAACCCATCTTCCACACGGGAATCGAAGGAAGCTTCTCGCTGTGAAGATACATCACTAGATATGTCTATTGTGGCCACAACTGTATCTCCCGGCCTGTAAGCCTTCCGATCAAGGCTGACATTCAAAGATGGAGGATTCCAACCAGAAGCGTGTGTGGCGGATGGCGGAGACATGATGTTGGGGTCCTTGTCTCTCAAGAGTCCTTCCTTTGTGAGAAAGGGAACGACATCAGCAATGCCAGCCCACATAGTCCTATGGCTTCCTGATTTTCATGACTGCTATTATGGCGCTTTGATTTCTGATATCCAGCCAACAGCATCACTCCCATGCTTTTTCCAGAACAACGTTCTTATCTGGCCTGATCGCAGCTCGAGATTTTATCTCTAAAAGCGTGTACATAAATCTTGGGTCATGCTATATCTACTACAAATTACAAAATCAACGAAGGCAATCCTACTGATCTTGAGCGCCCAGTATTGCCCAGCTCCAAAAAAGCTGTCGAACATCCCATTTCACAAATGAGCAATCCAAGATCAAGTTAGGAGATGGGAATTTTTCATTTGTTAAATCGACAGGCACAGATCTTGGCTGCTGGAAGCGGAATAGAAATTTTCCAGGAGAGCTTGCGGATGGCTGCTATGGCAAAGGCTGCAGCACACACGCAGGGAGATCCCGGAAGAGATATGACAGAAAAAAAAGAGGGTCGAGAGAGAGACAGAGAGAGAGAAAGAAAATTAGACTTTAAAGTCGCTGAATACAAGAAAGAGGCCCATATGCCCTTAAAACCTTTTTGCCTTCAAAAAAAAAAAAGTGGAAAACTTGCCATGAACGTTTGTGTGGAAAGTGGTTCCTAGGCAAAAAACTAAAGGTGCACATGCATACTTCTTGGCTTGAAAATCTTGGATGTGGAAGGGTTCTAGATGTTGAGAGCTCCCAGCAAACAATGATTTCTAGTTTTGTAATGGGCACATGAGGCTTTTTTTTGTTGTTTTCATAAAAGTAGAATGAGTAACACACTTGCTTATGATCATCCTATTTTTTAGATGCCAATTTTGTTTCATAATGATTGTGTGCAAAAAAGTCACAATTCTCGATACACAACGGAAGTAGACCTTGTAGAGTGTCATCTCATCTGCCCACAACTCTTGTCATAATGTACAAAAACGACCCAATAGGGTTGGCTTTGTTGGTTAGCTTGCCAACCAAAGTTTCTTTGGTCCCAAGTTCGAATCTCCCCTTGGAACCCAAGAAGCATAATGTACAAAAACGTTGTTGTAGAATGCAACTCGGCTCATTATCACCCCAAGATTTAAAGTTTTTGTAGCATGTCTCTAGATCTCACTCCTCAATGCGATGAGTGCATGTGGACAAAACCACCCTAGCACTAATATTCAATATGAGCATATGGGATGCCCATTTTAACTGTGCATTGTGTTTTTGGCCATGTTCTGTAAGAGAATGAGAGAGAATAAATTAGACTTTGAAGTATTGGACGAGCATGTGTTCAACAGATGAAGCCATGCACATGGTGCATACGAAGGGTGCTATGGAGCACCCGAAATCCTTGCAAAAGATTCTAATGGGTGCCCTCTCAAATTTTGAGCAAGTCCAAGGCATTTTGGCTTAGCCGTAGGAGTTGAGCTGGCTCTTGAACAAGTTTGGGCCTAAACAACTCCTAGAGGTCATTGCTTGGAAAATTCACCAACCCTTGAAGCCCCAAAAATTATCATCCAAGAAAGCATGTAGAAAAGAAACCAAAGCAACATTGTGTTTCAAGACTGAGAGGAGGTGTGGAATGGTAATTGAACTACATCACAAGATCAAGCAACCAAAAACTTAACAACTCAACCAATCAATTCAAAAAACAATGAGAAAGTTGTCTTCATTGAAGGTAAGAGAACGGACAAAGCCAAAAAGAACAGCAATGAAATGTCCAACTTCGTGAAAAAAGAGTAGCGCGCATTTATTATTTGATCTTCCATCTCAGATCTCAGATTCTTAAATCTAGATACAATCTTTACCTCATACAATTAGACTTTAAAAATATCGAATTTGGATGAGATCTATTTCAGAGTTGAGATAAAATTTTACATAGGATTTATATAGATTTAAGACCATATTTCAACATTTCATATAAAAACATCTGCACATAGGTCTTTGATGTGTATATCAACTTATTTTTGAAAAATATAAATAGCATCTAGCAGATGAGGAATAAGATTCAAGATCTATAAAGAGAAACTACATTCACAAACATTTTCTAGGACCTTCTAGAAACATATCAAGATCAAATGCATCTAGCATCTACTACTATCTCCAATATGCATGGATTTGAGTTCCTGGTGAATTCTCTTCACAATACTCATTGAATCAAATAACTTTAGTCAAGATTAACTTTAGTCAAGTTATTTACTAATGAAAAATCTCAAATCTCAAGGTGTCAAATTTGCTTATACTAGTATAGAACCACATTTCGATCCTCTCCTAAATCATTTTTGAGTCAATAAGTTATCCTTTCATAGAAAGAATTTTCAACTTACAAGTAATTGTTTCAAACATTACTTGTTCATATGTGTATGTTCATTGTTTGATTTAAGTACTAGATAAACCAAATAATCAAGAATACATTGTAGATTTTTACAAAATTAATTTTGAGCATATGAGAATAATCTATACATAAACATCTATCAATATTTGGCATACATATATTACGAACATATCAAGTAAGAATCATGTAGTTTAGTTTTCAAAATGAAAATCCTATTTCTCAAAAATAAATGACATATCTAATTTTTTTTGAGAAACATATCCACTCTCATGTATTTTTCAATCCAACTTACTTCTAATAATATAATTTCTTCCATTAAATGAATCCTACACTGATCCTACTATCAAAAATGCTAAAATCCCATTGATCTGGATTATTGCCATGGGCATCTTGATGGATATAGAAGTGTCATCCACATGTGTACATAATTAGGATTAGATTATGTTGAATAAAGTTACCATTCATGGTCTTAAATTAAGGTCATGTGAAGGCCAAAAATTGTGGTCGTAGATGTTAGGGATTTTTTGATGAGGTCGGCCACCTCCAGATGATTGAGCCATCTTGACTCGAGGCATCTTGAGCCTAACTTGCTTGATCTAAGAAATTAATTTCTAGGGTTAGGATCTACCCTAAGTTCCCTAAGACCTAATCTTAGATCTGAGCTCATTAGATATGGATTTGGAGCTCATTTGTATATAAACTTTTGGGAGATCAAGATTGATGGTGATTTTAAAAAAATTTCTCTTGCATCCTACAATTCGCACGTGTGAGAGACTATGAAAATCACAAGTACCATTTTGATTGTGGTATTGCCAAATTAGATGCAAAATAGCTAGATTTGTTGTCTGTTTGATTCATGTTTGTAAATCCAAATGAGATTAAATTTCTCTGATTCAACACCTACTACTCATTACAAGATTAGGTAGATCCTATGCAAACATTCAAGATTTAATGACATGATCTAAAGTTACCTTTTCTTGTACTACTTCAATATATATATATATATTCAAGTATTTATTTATTTATTTTCAAGCTTTGGTTTTCTTCTAGTTCTATATATTTTTTTCACATCCCTAGAGAATTTTTTTATTATTTTTTATTAGTTCCCTTTCTATAGCTTAATCTAGATTTGTTCAAATACTTTCATATAATCACATTTTTATACATATTTTGGTTTTTTTCCATTAGTTGTGCAACTGATAGAATTAATCCTATCACTTTATAATTTTAAAATCATGAAAATTTAGTAATAGATATTTCCACAAAGAATTAACTCGATTACAACTAGAACTTTTTTTTTTGAAATACTTTTAACCTAAGTGATAATAATCATCATTCATCTATGCAAAAGAGATAAAACTAGTTTGAGAAATTGAAATTTAATGACTTTGAAAAGTCACTTGAATTCCAAGTCTTATTTATACAAGTAGTAATTTGCATGGTGATAATAGTCTTCAGGAGAATAATTTTACATTAGAAAGAACGGTATAAAATCAGTCTAATGTCTTGTATTTGAAAATTCTAAGAAGTAAGGGTTCAATTAAATGAGAAATAACTTTCAAAGGCTTTTAGATTTTGTAACTAATAAGATACACCTTGGGATCCGGATCAATATCTCAAAATTTCACAAAATATCCAAAAAGACGACCAATGATTTGCATTGTCACCTTTACATGCTAATCATTGGTATTTAGATCGTTCTCAAAGAAGAAATTTTCTTTGGAATTACTAATGTCCCATACCACCAGTTGTCCCTCCAAGAAATTCTATATTTCTAGAACTATTTACTAGAGATTCATAATGATTCAACTAGCTAGTATATACATGATATAAAGCTTATTTTACAATCGATTCCTAGAGACAATCTTTTGATACATGGTAGCAACTTTTCTGAATAAATTTCCAAAAATCCATTATAAACAGGCAAGAAGAATGAGAATGTAAAATTCTCAGATTTTACCATGTTATAAACTTCCATAGGCTAGTAAACTTCATCCTAGTGAACCGAGAAATGCCATTAAAATTATAAATATTTGTTTGTACTTATAGGTTTCTAACATGTAGCATGTGTCAAGAGTCAATTTTTTTGCAAATAGTTACACTATCATCTCAAACGTTTCAATTACTCTTAGTTACCACGTTCCCTATTAAAAGAGATTCAATTATGAAATGACCTGTAATCTAGTATTATGACAATATGTAGGGGCAAATCTCATTTCATAATACAATTCCATGATGCATATATTGATTCAAAAGTCCAACTCCATGTTCAAACTAGGAGAAGTGATTTCATAGGCCATTATCAAAGCTTTATAGAAAAATATATGTTTTTTTTGTAGCCCAAGTCAAAGCTAGTATTGAACGCAATATTATTGTATAAAATGAAAAATTCTACAACCATTTAATACCATTTTTAGTGACTATCAATAACCCATTCTTCAACCATTCTAGGTTTTAGACTAGTGATTCTTATTTTTGAATAAAGTTAAACTTGAATTTAAAAAAAAAAAAAAAAACCCTTAACAACATGAATAATAATGCCTTATATTGGTCTCATAAACTATTTTTAGCCATTTATACATTTAAAAACCTTTAGTCCACAATTTCATCCCAAACCGGTACACATGCCAACTACTCTAAGATGCACCCAAAATCACATAACTGACAGCTACTACTATTGATTATAAAAAATATTAATTTCAAAAAATAGTTCAATCTATTATTTTCGATCGAAATGTAGTAGTGACTTTAGTCTGATTGAGTTTCTCAATTTAGTAAGGCCACCATACAGTTTAATGACAATTTTAAAATCACTGGTCTAACAATAGCCAAAAATCAGATTTACATTGTATTCACATAGTATAAATAACAATAGATTGATGATTCATTTTTGTTAGTAATATGTAAGGCCAATAAATTGACTTAAACCATTGTACAAACAATTTAAGTACCTCTAGTTACTAATATAGTGTCCATATTGATATGCACTACATGCAACCCTAACATTTTTAAACCAATTCCTTTATGTAAAGTGGAATTTTCGTCATTCAAAAATTTGGAATTTTAAAAATTATTAATATATTACCAATATTGATCAAGCATAGCCATATAACAACTCAAAATCATTGTAATTCACCCATGCATGAGTCTAAACAATTAGTATAGTGCATGTAATGACCTATTGTATAATTTCACTCAATATACAAAAATCACCCATGTAGAAATTTCCACACAAAAATCACCAAAACTTGAGACGCTTTCTCAAGAATAAACAATATTTTTGAAAAATCTCGAGACGGAAACATATCTCATGAGTTTTTGAATCCAATTTACCGCTAATAACAAAATTTTCTTTCATTCAATCCACAATGATCCTAGTACTCATACTAAGATCAAGTTGATCGGCCTATATAGACATTCAAGATTCAATGGTATGATCAAAATTTACTTCCATCATGAACAAAATTGAGATAAGTATAGCCTCTAGGGGTCTATGCATGATGCCATGCATGCCCAAGGTCCATCCTTTAGATATAGAATTTACTATTAATTCTCTCTCCATATATAATTGTCGCGTACCATGCACTGCTCCACATGTCACTATGTAAATGTTTGGGTCCTCTCAAGGTTATTAATCATGAAGCTGGCTTTGAATTGGAATTTATTTTAGGCATAACTAATAAGCTTTTACACACTACATCAATTTTCAATTTATAATCTCTATTATCTGGCATCCTGTACCTTGAGTTATGGATTTCTTTTTCTCTTGGTAGAACTCACGTGTCCAAGCTTACTATAAATAATATAGAGGTTTGTCAAACACAAATGATTTTCTAAACACATCCGTGAACACGTCCTAGATGGTGGGCTATGGTTGTAGATCATGCCACATGATGACACCTTACCAGAAAAAATTGAACCATGTTTTTTATTTTCTTTCTTTTGAAATTTTGTGAAGATTGAAATAATTGATTCTCAGACCTATTCTATTGTGAATTTGACCTATCAAATCATCTTCAATTATTGATCTAATTCTATTTAATAGATCTTGTTCTTAGCTTTTTAGAAATAAGTTTTTGTGATTTGGATCAATATTAAGAGAATTATGATCAAATTAGTGAAGTTGGATTAGATTTTTCAGAATTTTAGAATTTTCCTTTGTATTTTTTAGTGGGAGAGAGGCGCTTCAAAATTTCAATTTTGAAATTTCTTTTTGTTGTAAATGTTTTTGGTTTTTTCACTTTGAAAGGATCACAAGTCTTTTAATGTAATTTTTCAAAAAAAAAATAAAATTAAAATTAAACAATTAAATATTAATTTTTTTTTTTGAATTATCGCTTTCAAGTGTAGCTGGACTATTTGCAAAAGTTCGGCTATCCTATTTGCATTTTAGACCGATATCTCGGAAAAAAAAAATTCTCCAATCGATTTCGAGTGTGTTTGCTGCTCTGGACTTATTCTAATATTTTGTTTGCACTTATCAAGTGTACGAAACACAAATTCTCTATATCAATTTTCCATTTTTTTTTTTTATCTCAGATTTTGACTTTGTAAAAGACAAAGTTGTTTTGTATGTGTGATCTACAAGTTAAGGATAATCATTTTACAGTTATATGCTCATTTTTGGAGGACTCTGTCAGAGTTTGTCGGCAGAGAAAACATTCTGGTCCAGTAGACGCTCTCGCACTTTGTGCGCACCTGCGGACCGTGCATGGGATTCCATCCCCACCGCCTAGCCACCCATCTCTTTCTCACTTGATCTTAAAAGGGCTGGTACCAGGAGGCAATGGTATTATGTCTACTTTTAGCTTATATTGGGTGATGTTTCAATCTCCATTTTACTTATGGGACAAATGCACTCTTCTTGGTGCCTTCACGGAGTCAGCTGTCTGTGCATAGCTTGCACCTCCAATAAACTCAGAAGTTTTAAGTGGGTGGAAAAGAGCATTTAGGCCGCTTATCAAATTCCATTGGTGCATAAACTTCAACTCAGTGTACCCATAACCTAGAGGCCATTTGATTCTCAAGATGGATATTCAGATTCTAATTATGTATGTGTGGTGAATCTAAATACGAGGATCAATCTAACTATAACTATGAAGATCAATATTATGAGCACAACGATGGTGAATCCGGTTAGTGCGGACAACATGTGTCATATGGAGAGTGTATGGAATAAAGCAAAAAATATTTTGATGATTATGATGATCAACAAGCTTACCAGATGAGCCAACATAATCCAAGTGGTGGTGCTTATAGTAGTGACAATGACAATGAGCAAAATGCATGCCAATCACAATGTCAACATTACCAATATCCTTATAAGGACGAACCTTCCCACAACCTATGGTGAAAACAATGATGGTGTTGAGAGAACATGTCTTCCACAAGTTTGATGGTAGAATTGCTCACATGGATGTGAGAACATGGTTGAACAACTTTGGCAAGTATTTTCAGTCACATCCAAGTAATGACCATGACAAGATTCTATTTGCAAGAACATACCTTAATGGATCTGCAAAAATCTAGTGGCAATATTGGATGCAGTGTGAGGAACCTCATATTACCAATGATTAATGGCCAATCTTTGTACAAAAGTGCTTCGAGGAATTTGAATGTGCAGATGGCCAAGTATGGCATTCTACCCAACAAACGTTTATTGTTAAGAGCTATTTCAATGACATGGTTATTTGGTGGAGGCTTGAAGCCTGAGATAAGAGCTTGTTTATCTAAGGATATATATCAGAAGACTTGGATAATGTTTGTTGGAGGGTTTGCGGATCCCGAGGAAACCCTAACCCTAGTTAATAAGTAAGAGGGATTTGGCACCCTGTGTGTGTAAGTCCAACTCGATGATCACATAGTTATTTGATAATTAGAAAGTCAATAAAAGGAGTTTAGGCTTTTTTGTGGGACTTTTAATGTCGTAGGGCCTAAATGTCAACTTAGTGAATAAAGTTGGGTTTCCCTCCAATTTGGATGGTTCCCACTCTTTTTTAAATTTGAATTATTAGGGAGGCAGAAATGGACCAATAGGATTCAGAGGCTAGGGTCCTCCTCTGTACTGGACAAACTCGAGTTTGCTACACATTTACATATCTTCATTTCAATAAAGCAGATTGGTTCTCTTGAGAAATGGATTTATGAATGTCCTTGCTCTCTTTTCCTCCATCTTTCATGCTTTTATTGTGTTTGCTAATTGTTGGATCTGAGAGTTATTGGAATTGCATGTTTTTATACTTTTTGTGAGAGAGAAAGAGTAAAATATCTTTATTGTGGATCTTAGTGTCAATGACTGTAATGTTAATGCTTAGGGTTAATGGATGCTAGAGTTAGATGTGGATCTTCCATTCATGCTGAAATTTGAAATATGTTATCGCTCTCATGGGAACGAACCTACGCGTGACAACTAACTTCATCTCCTTGATGCTAGATTGATTAGATCTTGGGTTGAAGATAGGCAAGGAAAGAAACCCACTACAATTTCGACGCCCTTTCTGGGGAGCTACGCCAATTTTTCAGTTTGCAACATGTTTGTTGGATGGTTAGCTTGCATTAGGCATCTTGTCGTGGCATGAATAGTGTTAAATCTACATTTAGGGTTAGTTTTGGAGTGATTTCGTCTGATTTGATTGGATTTGCTTGTTTGAAATCTCATATGATTGTAGAACAGGAAAAGCTATTCAGATCACCAATCTTAAGATCATTTGGATCTGAGATACAAAAAAAAACAACAAAAATTGGTCAAATCTGTCAGATTTTGGTCAAAATGAGACAAAACTCGTCATCAGAACTGATAACTTTTTGTCCTCTTTTAGGAAACATTCGCTGAGTTGCAGGCACCTTCGGTTTTGATCCCAGAATCCTAAAAATACAAAAAAAAACCTTCGCTCGATTCACTGTGCATAGGTGTAATTTAGATCTATCTATTGTCAGGTCGGCGAAGAATAATATCAAAAGTAGAAAATTTTTAGAAGATCAATTGTCATATTGTTATATTTTTGTCAAAAAAATATCTTTTTTGTAAAAATACCAGTATTACTCTTGATTCTTCGCCAAAACTTTTGTCGAGTTTTTAGATTATTCTATTTATAGTATTTTATTATTTTTGAGTTCGACGAACATTCATTCTATCTAAATTATAAGAAATCTCTATCTTTACTCTCTCTAAACTACAAAAATTGTGTTTTTATGTGTCAAGAACCTTCGCCAGTCTGTATCAGGTTCTCAGTCTGAGAGTTTGGTGAAAGTTATTTCCATAGAATTTGTCAGAAGAAACTTGATCAGAGAGTTTTTAACAAAAATAACATAATTGAATCTTCGCCAAGTCAACCTTCGCTAGTTCTATTTTTAGGTTTTGATTTTCCATATCAACTCTCTGTCAAATTTTGAGTCAAATCTGATTCAGTTTGATTTGATTCTAAGAGTTTTTCATTTTGAGAAGTATCAATCGGTTGATCTTAGGAATCTTTTTTACGTTATAGGAATCAGATTCTTGTCAAGTGGATTAGATCTAGCAGATCTGATATGAGATAGTTTTAATTGAAAATCTAGATCCAATCTCATCATCTGCTTGATCTAATATTGTAAAGATGGTTGCCCCTGGAGGTGCTCCTCAAGAAGTCAATCCAATCATTGTTAGGAGAGCATCCCGTTTGGATCTACCCAAATACAATGGATTAATAGATCCAGTTAGATTTCTCCAGATTTATTCTGAATCTTGTGAAGTCTATGGTGAAGTTTTTTCCCAAGATAAACTTAAGCTTTTTCCTATGGCCTTAACAGACGCAACACAAGATTGGCACTATAATCAAGATGAAGCTGAGCGTACAGATTGGGAGTCTGTCAAACGAGCCCTTATCACACAGTCCAAACCTCGAAAGTTTATGGAAGACTCTTTCCTACTTTTAAGTGAAATTAAAATGCGAAACCGAGAAATGATTCGAGATTTCATTGAATGGGTTAAACACCTCAGATCTAAGTTTGAACCTGAGCTGATTAATGAAAATGCCATGATTATGTGATTTTTGCTAGGTCTACCTAAAAGGATCAGACGTGAGCTGAAACACCATAATGAGTACGCAATTTTGCAAAACGCTATGGATGATGCAATTTGGAAGGAGGATGAAGATTCAGACGATGAACCGAATATCAATATGTTGTCTTATACAACAAGGTAGACCAAGAGTTTGCTACACGTGTACATATCTTCATTTCAATAAAGCAGATTGGTTCTCTTGCGAAATGGATTATGAATGTCCTTGCTCTCTATCACTTTTCCTCCATCTCTCATGCTTTTATTGTGTTTGCTAATTGTTGGATGTGAGAGTTATTGGGATTGCATGTTTTTATACTTTGTGTGAGAGAGAAAGGGAGAGAAAGAAAGAGTAAGCTATCTTTATTGTGGATCTTAGTATTAATGATTGTAGGCTTAGGGTTAATGGATATTAGAGTTAGATGTGGATCTTCAATTCATGCTGAAATCTGAAATATGCTATCGCTCTCATGGGAATGAACCTACGCGTGACAACTAACTTCATCTCCTTGATGCTAGATTGATTAGGTCTTGGGTTGAGAATAGGCAAGGAAAGAAACCCACTACAATGTCATTATCTGACATAAGATCTCATGTTTGTACCATAGAACATGAACTGAACAAGGGTCAATGTGAAGTTGCGACAGAATTCTTAACACCACTAGGGTGCACTTTGGAGATATGTCAGTAGCTAGATATCAAAATATGATTATGCAAGATTAGGACAAAGCACCTATAGTTCAATTGGAAAAAATTGTTAATCCGAAAACACAAGAAAATGAAGGTCCAAATGATTTTGATGACTCTTCATCAACATCGAGATGAATTAGAAGTGCGAAACGATGATAAAGATAATTCTTCATCAACATTATTAGTGAACAAATTCGTAGTGCAAAGTGATGAAAAAAAATAGTTATCAACAATGGAAAAGTCTGCTTAGCAAATAGATCAGCCATCTTCAACAACAACTTTTGATTTCTTATTGAATTTACCAGAAATGGCCAATCAACATTTATGCATTGCCATGGAGAATACACAGGATTGGCAACATCAATGTAATTCCCAATTTGAATTAAACAAGGACATTTTAAATGTGAGTACAGTGTCAATGCAAGGACATTGGAAATTAGTTGAGGATAATGAAGACAATGCGGAGGATTATGAGGACAACATTTTTGTTTTGAAAGTTGATCTTCAATTGAGAAATACAAAGGCCAATTCAGGCAATGAAGTTGTCAATGAGGCAAATCACTCAAGGACTCTATTTTCCTTGAGGAATTGCTACATGACATTATATCAGAAGCCTTGTCTAAGCCTTTTTGCAAAATGGAATTAAGACAAAATTAAAACTCATCTATTCAAATGTTTCACATTCAACATAGAGTACAAAATGGAATGTGATGAAACTTGTAATATACAAGCTGAAAACTGAGATGGGAAAAACACTCAAAGATTCTAATTTTCAAAGTTTCCAATTTGAGTTCAACATGTCAGAGATAATAATAATTTTGGACATGATTGTATATCTTATGAAAGATTTCTTGGAGAAACTTTGAGTGAAGAAGATATTATTATCTTTTGCCAACATTTCATTCACTCTATCTTGCTGGAAATGAATTTTCATTCCAAATATCAATTGTTATCTTCAAAGATGATCGGTTCAGTTTCATTAGTCTCTATATTGGGCTATGATCCTAATGATATTTTTTTTCATATGGGACCTCAACAATTCAGATGCAAGGCCAATGGTTATCATCAAAGCAGTTGGATCGAATTACAAACCGTCTTTTCAACAATATGACAAAATCTTCAAGCCAGCACAATTGGATGCAATGTTAAAATATGATCATAAAGGAATTGGATATATTATCCAAATTGCCATGGTGTTGAGAAAGTAGACAAAGAGGATATTGTAATTTGGTTGCCAAAAATCAATAGGTATCACTTCTTTGGCCATCAAGTTGTAGACAACAGCTATCAGAATTCAAATTCATCGAACAAATGTCTTCATGTTTTAGGACAAAAATGTCTAAGTAGGGGGAATGTCGTGTATTTTTAGCACATTAGTGCTTTTCAAGGCAATGTAATATCCAATGTAAGCTTTGTAGGCCCAAAATAAGTTATTAGCCTCAAGGTAGTTCTCTCTTTAGGCCCTCCAAAGTACTTAAATAGTCAAGGGACATCACTTTTAGAATCTTTTGGCTCATTTGCAACTGAGAGAACCATCTCCTCTTCATCCTTTGTGAATGTGAGCCTTGGGATCTTGATCTTGCTAGGTCTCATGTGCCTCATCACATGAATCCATGTAATCTTCACTCTCCATTATGGAATCTATCTCCTTTTGAGCTTCACTTTGATATGAGCTTTGTGGTAGCTTGTGGTTATTGCTCATCTTTGGTTCTCTTCACAATAGGTGTGGTGGTTGCCTCTTTATTCTAGCTTGCTTGGCTTGGATTGAGAGGTATGGCACATGAGACATATAGTAAATTCATACGAACTTCCAGTGTGATGGGAGCTATATAAGCATCATAGGTCTGTATTTGACGCAATAACTCTCATACCATCATGAGCATCCTCCACTCCAAGAGATTCCTTGCTCAAATACTAGACAATTACATGCCACAATTCATTCAAGTAATGTAGGATTGATCTTTGGATAGCTCAAGTGACCTGTACCTTGGATATTTGTAGCCTATTCATGCTCTTGATGTCCAAGATTTAGTTATATTCACTAAGCATTTGCTTTAATATTAGTCATAGTTAATTGTGCATGCACTAAGTTGTTCTGAGGAGTGAGGTCTTAAACACAACTACAATGCCTTGATCTTTTGATACTTCTGACATAGTGTAACTTGATAATCTAAGTTAGCTAGGTTATCAATAGAAAATAGATGAGGAAGGTATCTATTGCCATTCATTGTTCTAGTTGAGAGAGGTGCACATATTTTGAAAAGGTCATGTGCTTTTAGCACATCAATGCTTGGTAGTATTTTATTATATCAATATAATCTTTGTTGGGCCCTGAAGGAATTATTAGCCTCTCTTTAGGCCCTCCAAAGTTGTGAAATAAGGATCATAGGCTAACAAGGGTCCAAATACCCTTAATAAGACTTAACAATGGCTAACTATCATTCGAGATAGTTATGTTTACTAAAGTCAGGGCATTGATTATAAGTAGGCAGGCCACATCACTTTTGTTATGTTTTGGCTCATTTGCAAAGGAGAGAACTAAGCCTCATCTTTGTGGATGTGAGCCTTGGGAATTGAGCTTGCTATGTCTCACGTGCCAAATCACATAAAATCCATCATCGATTGTATTGATGTCCTTCCACTCTTTGATTCTAATGGTGATTTCATGGAGTTCTATATGTGATTTGAATTTTATGGCTATATCAACATGAATGTTATGTCATTCTATTGATTGTGGCTTTAATTTCATTATTATTTCTATTCGATTAAATTTGGCACATGACATTTTTGTTAATAGAGCATAAGATCCATTTTACATCATGATTCTTAATGTATTTCATTAGATTTAGAGGTTTATTGGCTTTTCTAGCTTTTTTAAAGTTTTTTTTTTTCAATTTCAATTTTCAAATTGCCTCGGGTCATTTTTTGATCCATTATTCTCTATTTATTGTTCAATTTTTTTGTTTTAGATTTGTAACCCTTGATTCTAGATTTCTGAAGGTATTGAGCTTTTCTAATTTGGTGCTATATTGACCAAGTTATATCATTTTAGTGAAACTCTTACAAATTTAGTTAGCTACAGTTTTTGTAGTCTGATAGTCTCAAGTTTTTGTTGTTTTTTTCCCTAAAAAAAAATTCAATTAAGCTATGCATAGATAGATCTTGATGTTAGCTTTCTGAAACTATTAATTTCTTTTCAATTGAATTAGTATTAAAGAAGTTATGATCATTTTAGTGTGACTGGGTCTGAATTGGCAGATTTAAAAAAAAAAATATTTTTTGGAGTGGAAAAAAAGACTTTTAAATTTTCAATATTGAAGTTTCCTTCTTGACTTTTTTCACATTTGTCATTTTGAAGTTATGTTAAAGACAAAAAACTTGTCTCAAAGGCAACGTCCAATAGATGATTTTTTTTTTACAAGCACATGCTTTGTTTTAGAAATGTTAAAAAAATTTAAAGTTTCCTACCATCCTTTCAAACCTTTAACAAACACTGCAAAAAATATCACAATAAAGAATTTTTAAACAACGGAATTCAAAATTCTCACGTTTCCTTCCAATCTTAACAAGTACAAAAACATTCTATGGAACTCAAAGTTTATCAAATTCAGTTTATATTCTTTTTTCTTAAACACACCACCCTCCCCCTCCCCCCTTCCCCCCAACTCCTTAAGTTAGTTGCATCTTGATTGTTCTTTATCATCTTTGAACTTCTCTAGATTATTTCTCAGAATTGAATAAAAGAATAATATAATATAATATCTAAAATTAAACAATACAAAAGTAGGACACGTTTCTTTTTTTCTTTCATAATTTTTCTATCTGACCTTGAATTTCAATGCTATAAAATGCAAAATTGTTTTATGTGTGGTGATCTGTATTAAACTAGGCACATTCATTATATCCAACAACTAAGATGACTTGTAAATAACTTTGAGAGAGAGGTGCACACATATTTTTAAAACAGAATGTTCTTTTAGCACATCAATGCTAGGTTGTGTTTTATAATATCCAATATAAGCTTTGTTGGTGTTGGAAATTAAGTCCACAATTGTCTCCTTGGTGAATGACTATTTCTATTTCAAGATTCTTCCTACACGTTTATTGATCGTTGATCTAGGGTCAGGTGAAACCGACTTTGGTTCTACGTTTGCTCATCTGATACCTGCAGGAATCACAACTTAGACATCCAAACTATTTGAAAAACATCTACAACGGGCTTCCGGCTGATCTCCAGCAAAGGGTAACCAATCCTATCATATTTCAAGTTCAGATGTTAAGTTCAATAATTTAAAGATCATTGAAGACTTGGTCATCTTCAAGAACTTCCATGAATTAGCATTTAGAACAACTCTGCAAAAATACACTAAGTATCGCAACAGTCTGCAGAAATACTCTAAGTGTCGCAACAGTTTGCAGAAATACACTAAGTGTTGTAACAATCTGCGGAAACGAACTATGTTTTTAATAGTGTCGGCTTTTTCTAAAATGTGACAGTGTCAGAATTTTTCGAAATGCGACAGTGTTGGCTTTTCCCAAAATGCGACACTTCATCATAGTTCAACAATTCAACTATTTTTCAATAGTGTCAGCTTTTTCGCATTTTTTCAAAGTGCGACAGTGTCGACTTTTTCGCACTTTCTCAAAAAATGTGACACTTGCCTTCAGCTTCTTCCTTTCAACTATTTTGAAGAAGTTAAACTGTTTTAAAGACACCTTTGCACTTTTAAGGGCACTGTCCACTTTTTAAGGACACCTTCGCATTTTCAAGGGCATTATCGGCTTTTTTGCAAAATCCCGAAGAGAGAGAAAACTCCCGAAGGTCGTCTATTTTCAACGAGGAATGTTCCAGACACTTTTCAGAATTTGCGAAGTGAGAGAAATCCACTTCACGTAAAATGCGAAGTGAGAGATTTGCAGCGTCCGCATCAACATCCCCTGATTCGTTGACCGTATATACCATGTATAGTTGTCACACAAGCCAAATACTTCCAAGTACAACAACTTACCTAATTAGGTGACAATATTTACATGAATGAATTCTATAAATGAATCATCTAAGTACATTCTACGTGATGCTCCGTCCATGAGACAAATGATTTTGGGCCTCCCAGTTACGCCGTCATTCTGGTTGTAACTACTATTTTGTTGTGCTTCAGTGTGATATAGCAACAACACACTTTTCTATCTGTGTATAACGTAGATGAATGCTTGTTGGGATTTGAATGCATTTCATTGTTGTTTGATCACATTTGTTCACTCACTCTGATTAGAACACAGACATTCAATCAAATGATGGCTGTCTTTGACGCCTGAGGAACTTGTGTTGTCATACTGCTCGTTCAATCTATTTCAAAACTAAACTTCTGATTAAATCCATTTTCAATAATACCACACACAAACCATTTCTAATCTCTTCGGTGGACAGTACTCATTTTTGTTTTTGTGAGTATGAACTAATTTATAAAATCCTGTTGGGCACCAGAACACTTAAGTTGTGATTATACTTAGCATAAACATTCTATTAGACTATTTTTGCATCTAGCAGCCCATTGTAACAGAAGAGCTGTTCCACAAATATTCATGCTCTCTTCTCTGTTCGCATTCTCTATACTCCCTTGCCCTTTTTAGTTGGGCCCAAAAGGAATGATTAGCCTTAAAAATAAGGCGTTTCTCTCTTTAGGCCCTCCAAAGTTGTGAAACAAGGATAATAGGCTAACAAGGGTCCAAATACTAATAAGACTTAACAATGGCTAACTATCATTCAAGATAGTTATGTTTACTAAAGTTAGGAAACTGATTATAAGTAGGCAGACCACATCACTTTTGCTATGTTTGGCTCATTTGCAAAGGAGAAGACTAAGCCTCACCTTTGTGGATGTGAGCCTTGGGAATTGAGCTTGCTAGGTCTCATGTGCCAATCCACGTAAAATCCATCATCTATTGTAATGATTTCCTTCCACTCTTTGACTCTAGTGGTGATTTCATGGAGTTCTACATGTGATTTGAATTTTATGGCTATATCAACATCAATGTTATGTCATTCTATTGATTGTGGCTTTAATTTCATTATTATTTCTGTTTGATTGGATTTGGCACATGAAATTTTTGGTATCAAAGCATAAGATCCATTTTATATCATGATTCTTAATGTATTTCATTAGATTTAGAGGTTCATTGGCTTTTCTAGCTTTTTTAAAGTTTTTTTTTTTTTTTAAATTTCAATTTTCATATTGTCTCGGATCAATTTTTGATCCATTATTCTCTATTTATTGTTTGATTTCTTGTTTTAGATTTGTAACCCTTGATTCTAGGTTTTTGAAGGTATTGAGCTTTTCTAATTTGGTGCTATATTGACCAAGTTATAACCATTCTAGTGAAACTCTTACAAATCTAGTTAGCTATAGTTTTTGTAGTCTAATAGTCTCAAGTTTTCGTTGTACTATTTGCCTAATTTTTTTTACGGTTAAGTTATTCCTAGATAGATCTTGATGTTAGCTTTCTGAAACTATTGATTTCTTTTCAATTGAATTAGTATTAAAGAAGTTATGATCATTTTAGTGTGACTAGGTTTGAATTTGCAGATTTCAAAAAAAAATTATTTGAAGACTTTCAAATTTTCAATTTTGAAATTTCCTTCTTGATTTTTTTCACGTTTGTCATTTTGAAGTTGTCATGTTAAAAAAAAAATACTTGTCTCAAAGGTATCACCCAAAAAATAATTATTTTTACAAGCACATGTTTTGTTTTGGAAATGTTAGAAAAATTTATCGTCAAATTTTAAAGTTTCTACTGTCCTTTCAAATCTTTAACAAACACTACAAAAAATGTCGACAATATAGAATTTTTAACCAATGGAATTCGAAATTCTCACAATTCATTCCAATATTTGACAAGTACAAAAACATTCTATGGAACTCAAAGTTTACCAAATTCAATTTATAACATACCACTCAAGAAATATAAGAATTATTCCAAAGAAATTTTCTCCCAAAGAAATTATTGGATCTCAAAATATTCTTCCAATTAGAATTAAAGTAGAATTACTGTGCTATTGTACTGTGGGTCCTACCAGTCGATAAGGATCAGTTGGCCTCGCCACGAGGCAAGTCGATGGGACACGCGACCTGCCAACGGCAACCTGGGTCATGCATGGGTTGCCTGAGTGAACAACTATATGTACAGTGTAATTTCATTTTGAGAAATACAGTTGCTATGTGAGCTTGCTGTGGAGAGTGTTTTCTGTTTGTGTTACTATGTAGCATGATCCGTGTTCCTGTTCAAAGCAAATTCTAAGTTGATATCAGAGCCGTGCAGGGAGTGTACACAATACAACATCGCCGTCGAAGAGAGCTTTGGGAGAACAAAATTCTGAGAGTTTGGGGTTTACGGTGGGTTGAAGACAGAAAGAGAAGCACTGGTGCAAAGAGTTTAGCACACAGAAGCTTGGTGAGCTTCATACTGTGTGAGGATTCAGAGACAAGAATTGTCGGTTGAATCAGAACCTCAGCAAACAGAATTTTGAAATTCTGAAAGAAGGCTACTTGGTGTTTGCAGTAGTGTGCATTCAATTGGACACCATTTGACAAACGGACTAAAGCAACACACTTCTAGTAGTAGGGCAACTTTAGAGGAAGAGAATGGCCTGTCAGAGAACTGTGAACAAGAAGCCAAGATCAGTTTTCTAAGAAAAACCCTGGTCTAGGGTTTGAAAGCTCAAAAATGTGGATTTCTATCTATACTCAACATTTTTTGTTGCTGTAAAAGTTGGAAGGAGGGTGTCCTGCTCAGTTTAATCAGATCTGAAGTGGCCGTGGACACGCATTGAATCAGAGGAACCATAAGCAATTTCTGAGGGCAGCCATACCCAAGCTTGGAGGAAAAAGTTTGTGGAGAAGGGCAGATAGCTCGCGCGCAACCAGTGTGAGAAAAATGTCTCTAGGGTGCTAGCGGTTGGTGGAGGAGGATCAAACGCACGAATTAAATTCGGACCGCTAGATAAAGGTTGGGGAGAATGGATGGTGGAGATTAAACCCTCAAAAAGCAACTAAGACCATGAGATGCGAAGAGATCGTTGGATCTCCTTCCTTCCATGAGAAACTTCATTAGAAGGGGCTGAAGGCTTTTAGCCATTTAATTTCAATAAAAATCTTCATATTGAAAGTTGAGTTGATCAGATAGTGGAGGTGAGTACAAGTCTAATGACTTCAATGATCTTTGTGATCAATGTGGGATCAAAGGACAATTTACGCAAGCTCATACTCCTGCTCTCAATGGTGTAGTTGAGCGTAAGAATTGTACAATTGTGGAAAGTGCCAGATCTATGCTAGCTGAGATGAAACTACCAAAAGATTTTTGGTTAGAAGCATGCAGTATGGCAATCTATCTTCAAAATGAAAGTCCTACCATTGCCATACCAAAGATAACACCTAAGGAGGCATTTACGAAGAAGAAGCCAAAGGTGAACCACTTGCGAATCTTTGGATGTAAGGCCTTTGTACACATTCCTAAGGAAGAGAGAAGTAAACTTGATGTGAAAGCTATCAAGTGTATATTCCTAGGATATGATGATCGTGTGAAGGGCTATAGATGTTTTGATCCAGTGGAAAACAAAATCCATGTAAGCCGTGATGTTATCTTTGATGAATCCAAGATGTATGAAGATGAGGAAACTGAGAAGATAGACACATCCAGTGGGAAAGATGGTATATTGAGGATACCTCCTGATGATGATCCATTTATTGACTTTCCAAGTGATGAACATGAGAATACATCTCAAGATACTACTACTCAATCTCAAGAGACAGGTTGGAGAGGTAGAGACAAACCTTTTGGTGCAAGAAGGATTGAAGTTGCAGGTGACAAACGCAAGGAGAAGGATGTAGCATGCGATACATTTTTACTAGGAAGCCGATCACCTGACAAGAAGCTCCCTAAGTGGTTTGAGAGATTGTTGGAGAGCCGTGACATGGATGATTTTCCAAGATCATAGCCAGCCAGGGAGAGCTACGAAGATCAACAAGAGAGGAGACACAACCTGAAAGGTATGAAGCAAATTATGCTCTCTTATCTAGCATTATTCAAAGCAAAGAACCTTTGACTTATGGTGAAGTGAAGGATGATGACATTTGGGTCAAGGCCATGGGAGAGGAGATGGAGTCAATTGCTAAGCATAGCACATGGGACTTAGTAGAACCACCAGTTGGCAAGAAACCCATTGGTTGCAAATCGGTATACAAGACTAAGTACCATGCATATGAAAGTATAGCAAAGCACAAGGAAAGATTAGTGATTAAAAGGTATGCACAAAGTAAAGGCATCAACTATGAGGAGACCTTTGTGTCGGTATCTAAGTGAAATACGCTACGTCTACTTGTTGCTTTAACTTCACATTTTGGTTGGCCTTTGCATCAGATGGATGTGAGATCCGCTTTTCTAAATGGTGAGCTAGAAGAAGAGTTGTTCGTGGATCAACCTGAAGGCTTTGTAGCGAAAGGATAGGAGAATAAAGTATGTCACTTGAAGAAAGCATTTTATGATCTTACACAGGCACCACGTGCGTGGTATAGCAGGATTGATGCTTACTTTCGTTCAAAGGGGATGGTGAGAACACATTTTGATCCAAATCTGTGTGTCTTATGCTTTGATGGTATGGTTGCTTTGATTGCTCTTTATGTAGGTGACTTGATCATTACGGAAAATAATCAAGAGATGATAGACATGATCAAGAAAGACCTCATGGAATAATTTGAGATGACAGATCTCAGCCTGATGCATTATTGCCTTGGAGTAGAGGTGTGGCAAAAAGGACACGAAGTGGGTTTAACACAGGTGAAGTATGTCAAAGAGTTGCTGCACAAGCTTAGGTTGCAGGATTGCAAACCAGTGAATACTCCTATTGAACCAGGTAAAAAGCTTTCTAAGCTTGATGAGTCACAGTCATTCGATGCTATGCTGTATAGGCAGTTAGTAGGGAGCTTGATTTACCTTACTATGACTAGACCAAATATATGCTATGTTGTTGGTATTGTAAGTCATTTTATGGCAGCACGTACGGAAACGCATTGGAAAGCAGCTAAGCGCATTTTGCGTTATCTAAAAGGCACTTTAGATTATGGCTTGATTTACAGGAGGCATGAGGGTTTACATGAGTTGTGTGGCTATGTGGATGCGGATTGTGGAGGTGACTATGATGATCATAGATCCACCATAGGATATGTATTCCAGTTTTGTGGCAGTTGTTTTTCCTGGTCTAGTAAGAAGAAAAGTACAATTGCTTTATCCACCACATAAGCAGAGTATAAGACAATGTGTAGTGCAGCACATGAAGCTATATGGTTGAGACGAATCTTGGAAGAAGTTGGCATGAGGCAGAAGAATCCCACAACTTTACATAGCGACAGTCAAAGTGGCATTCAGCTAGCAAAGAATCCAGTGTCCCATGCAAGAACCAAACACATTGAGATTTGGTATCACTTTATACATGAGAGGCTGCTGAGTTGTGAAATTCATGTTGTTCATTGTAGTACGGAAGAACAACTAGCTGATATTTTCATTAAAGAAAAGTTTGATAAGTTTAGATCAAAGCTTTTTGTACTTAAAGTTTGTTGACTTTAAAGCTATGTATATGACTGTATAAAAAGTAGACTCTACTGTAAGAGAGAGAGTTAGAATCAAAGTAGAATCATTGTGCTACTGTAATGTGGGTCCTACTAGTCAATAAGGATCAGTTGGCCTCGCCACAAGGCAAGTCGACGGGACACGCGTCCCGCCAACGGCAACCTGGGTCATGCATGGATTGCCTGAGTGAACAACTATATGTACCGTGTAATTTCATTTTGAGAAGTACAGTTGCTATGTGAGCTTGCTGTGGAGAGTGTTTTCTGTCTGTGTTACTTTGTAGCATGATCTGTGTTCGTGTTCGAAGCAAATTCTAAGTCTTTCAACCTAATTTTTAACAAGATTATGAGTTATCCAAACTCTGCGATCAATCAGGTAATTAAAGACAGAAGACATACCAAAACCATTTTAATATCCGTCTTCAACTACAAAAATCTTATACAATGCTCTAGAGCAAAATCTAGAGAATACAAAATTCTACTGAATTCCAACTAAACTAAGTGGTTATCCTTGATATTGGTTAAACTTTGTCATCTAATATGAGCTCACTGGGATATATACTCAATAACCTAGAGTCTATTCCCCATTCGAAAAATATCCTATACCAAGAATTTCCTGTATTCTATGCACATAAATTTTATTAATGAATCCCAATGACTCACAAAGCATGTGTCTTATAAGCAGTATAGATCAAAATAAAACAGTTTCTGGTGAATTCTCTTCACACTGCTTAAACAAACAATTAACTTTTAACCATGAGTACTCAAGTCAATTGCTAATGATTCCAAAATCTCAAATGTCTAGATGCCTAATTCATTCATCTTGGAACTTATTCCAGAACAACACCCCATTTAGATCTTCTTCTAAATCATGTTCAAGTCAATAACTCATCCTTTCCGCAGAAAGAATCATTAACCTGCAAGTAATTATTCTGAACATTACTTGTTCATATGTTTATCACTGACTAGTTTAAGTATACGTATACCATATAAACTCGGTACATAGAAAACACATAGTAGATCCACAAGATTGAGACGTACGTAACCAACTTATCCAACTATGTTCCTATACATAAACATAGGCTATAAACTGGTAGATTCTTCTATAATCCGCATATGTTATCCACATAACTCACCGAGAATCTTGCAACTCAACTACAAAAGAACTTTATTCCTCATGAGTAAATAACATATCTAGGAAATCTTTGAAGTGAATAATTCCACATCCATAAATTTTCCAACCATCAAACTTTTACTAACAAGATTTTTTCACCCAATCAACCTACATCACATTTTAGTATTCAAACCAAGATAAGGTCAACTTACTAGACATCTTATGAATAACTCATAGCTCAATATCCCCAAAACCCCTCTAGTTTCAGATTATTCGCAACAATCCCTAGAGAGTTCCTCTATTTCACTAGGATAGTTCAACCATTGTGCACTTACTCGATTTCTCTCAAAAATCTATGCAATTGGTGAAAGTCTTATTTATATCTCTTCATCTCCCCCTTTTCAAAGAAATTCCATAATATTCATTAAAAAGGTTCTCATGAGACAATGTATTAAATATCAAATGTTAGAAAAGGTCAGTAATGAGTATCCAATACTCAAACCAGACTTTCTCCAAAACCATAAGTCCTTCAGAAAAAAATTTCACACTGGAAGGAGTTATATGAATCTCAATCCAATTATCTCATATTTAATAAATTTCTAAAAAGTAGAGGTTCAAATAAAGGAAAGATAGATTTAAGGGCCTCCAGATTTTGTAAATAATGAGATACCATTTGGGATCTGGATCAATATCTCATAATATTCCAAAATACCCTAAACCAAATAACCAATGGATTTCTTTGCTAGTATTACCATTACAGTAATCACTAACCATGGATCTACAGGTCACTCTCGCACAAGAAATTTTCTTTGGAATCACTAATGTCCCATACCACCAGTTTTTCCTCCAATAATTCTCTGCTTCTAGATTTGTTTACCAAAAAGTCAAAAAGACTATATGGCTATTCTATACCCAAGTATAGGATCAGATTCGCAACCAATACTAGGAGATACTTCTAGCTATTGAATTCTCTCATGCTCCTTAAGTATTACAGTGTAGATGAATACATCATCTAAGAATACCACTCTACATTGACCCAAGTATGGACGAAATATATCATTCAAATATTGTTGACATGCTGCAAATGTCTTCACTGAACCAAAATGTTTAAACATTAAGAATCTCAATATAACTGAAAACAATACTGTCATAGATATCTGATATCTATTTTAGAATCAGTGAAAAGAATTTAATTCTTTTATAAGTTAGAAGTACTCTTAGTTGTCTCAGTTATTATAAAGAACCACTCTATAATAATTTTACTCTAAAATTGCCAAATTTCTGATGGCCATAACTTTTGCTAAAGGACTCCGATTTGGTCTCTGTAAAGCACAGAACAGATGTATAGGAGGTTATTAAGACACTTGCAATGTCACCCTGCCACCTAGGCTTCACATGTGTGATATGTAACAAACTGAAATTGCAATAGGAGGGCACACTTTTTCTAGGTGGTATCATAAAAAATACATGTCTAGCACAATATGCATTCAATCAGAGGTTACAAGCACTCTTCTAAAGTTCATTAGAAAGGCACAGAGGCTTCTATCAGGACAAACAAGCAATCATAGGCTCAGATCATTCAAAAATTGCAAATATGGACTTCTTCAACAAACAAAACTTCAAGATATTGGTGCCTCCCAAACTCCAAATTGGGTGAATGATGGCTCAAATCAGAGGAAATCCATTCGCTTGTAGAAATATCGAACAGGTTCAGACCACCAATTAAGAGTTATTAAAGCTCAAAAAAACTAAAAAATACACTATTTTTTGACTTCTTGAGATCCTTAATGGTGTTTAATCACGTCCAAACTTCATTAAAGACTTATGAGATAGTAATTACACCTCTGAAAACGTGCATGCAAAATATTAGCCAAGAATTTTATGAATATCACCAAAAACATTGAATAAACCACCAAAAGACCATGTTTTTTGACCATTTTTCAACCTTTTTGCAAATTCGTGTGGATCAAGCCCACATGGAAGTGCAATCAGGCCATATATATTGTAATTCAATTACATGAAAGTACTAAAAGTTCTTATTTCAGTCAATCATGGCTCATATAGCCCATTTCTAGCCCAAAATCACTAGATTTTGATCAAAAATCACTATCTTTGACCATAACCATGGCATGCAATCATTAGAATCGATCATAATGACTGAAAAACAGCAAGTAAAATTCTGAAAACAGTATCTTTGATGAATTTCAAACAAAACAGTGAATACTAGGTCAAAAACCGTCAAAAACCCATAAACTTCCATCATTTTCTATGGAAAATTCCCTATTTGTATGGTGAAAAGTCACTATTCATTCCCTATTTTCTATGGTCTATTTGTTAAGTCCATGTCCAGTATGTGGGATTCAGAATAATTCCTGACATGGATAGCCTCTAGTGTATAAGGTTGTTAGTTACGGTAATCTAATTAATAATCTTATGAGGGCTCATACCTGTAATTGGACTTATGGAGCACTTGCATGGTGTTTGAATGCTATTATGCAAGAATAGGAGATCAATTGCAATTGCTTTTGATAGAATTGGACGGATCCTAGAGGAAATATTCTCTATCTTTTGGAGATTATATAACCTGGTCAAATTTTTACAACTCCTCATTCCAAATTTCTATTGTCAAGAGCCAAGATCCTCTCCCCTCTCTTGCATTCAATCACCATAGCTCGTGGGTGAAGCGGTTAAGGATTTGACTATCCATTTCCAGTGGTTGGGTGGTTTGGCTCCACAGGTGCCCTTTTGGTTGCATGCAACATGATATAGGTAGATCTACTACACTTGATGATCTTTGACATGGTATCAGAGCAAGGCTTTGTATCAATCAGAAGGTGGAGTTGCTTTTTGCTTTTTCCTAGCTTTTTCGTATTTCCTCCTTGCTTTTTACTTCTTGGTGGTGGAATTGACCTCCAAATAAGTGGACGCTCTGATTTTGGTTTTCTTTCAACATAAAAATAAGGACTTTGTTGAATAGTGACTTTTCACCATTCATTTGTTCAATAGTGACTTTTCTAATGAATGGTGAAAAGTCACTATTCAACAAAGTCCTTATTTTTACAATCAATAATTGTCTAAATACATTAGTCCTATATTTGATGGAGGCATTCACTCCATTGAAGTTGGATAATTTGTTAGAAAGATTGGAATATAACTTCTACTATAGTGGGAGAATTAGTGATAGTGCTATGGTTGTTTGCAGTTTATTGGGTTTTTAGGGACATGTTCAATCATGGTGGAACACCGCTCATGAGTTTTTTTATTTGTGAATTGGAGCAATTTTAAATCTATTTGTAGAAAACTTTTCAATTGAACTGATTTCATTCAATGGTGTTCTTAAGATAGATTATGCATCAGAGTACGAGCAATGAGAATAAAGGCTAAAAATAGAAGACGAAAGGAAATAAGAACAATCTAAAAAAAATGATAATGTAGGTGTAAAAATTGACTAGTAAAAATAAAATATCTATGGATCAACAACAGAAAAAGAGGCAAGAAAGTGAAGGCAGTTCTAAAGATGAAGACAATTCCAACAATGAAGCCTATGAGCAAAGCGACAACAAAAGTCAAATCTCAGATCAAGAAACAGTTGCAAACAACAAAAGTCCTATTCGAGATAAACAAGATCAGGGTCCATTTGATGCAGACTTTGATCAAGGAGATGATATTGTAAAATCAAAAGATAGTCAGTTGAAAGAGCAAATTTCAGATGTAGATGATGGTCAATTGGAGTCAAATTTTGATACATGTGGTAATCAAGGGAATCAACCAAATGATAATCAACTTGGAATTTTATATGGTGATCATAATCAACTGATAGAAAATCTTGGGAGTAATAGCTAAGGTGTTCTACATGGAAAATTGGTCAATAGCCAAGTGTTAGACATGTGGTAAGAACCTAATATATAATATCAATTGATGGTGTTGACCTCCAATTCAATGATCAAGTTGATGTTGCATATGATCTCAAATAATAGTCATTTTTCAAACTTGATGTCCCAGATAAAGTCCAACTCCTAGTTGAACATCATTTGGAGATTCACCTTAGTCATCAAAGTCCAAAACAAGACCTACATGGGCCATCAAATTGATGAGGTTGTTATGCTCAAAGAAAGACAATCAAGACATTTACCAACTATGGGCCATCAAATTGATGAGGTTGTTATGCTCAAAAAAAGAAAATCAAGGCATTTATCAATCTTTCATAATGAGGACTATTTGGCGCTAGTGTTCCATGATTTGGAATTGAAAGCCTATCTTAAGGATCCGATGTATGGATCATTCCAATTCGATTTGAGAGCTATCAAAGAAGTTTCAATTGTTGACAATGAGTTAATGGAGTATGAGATTTTCAACAATCATACAATGAAAATATTTCATTATTCTATAGAGATCTTATCCATGCGACTATTCCATATTGGCAATTTCAAAGAAACTATCTTCAAGAATGTCATGAATCTATTTCTCTAGAGTTTAATGTGGCTATTGTTGGAGAACCTTATCTTAGTGGGATTTTAAGAGCTCAACAGTCAAAACACTATTCATGCCATGCATATACATCTCATACGTAAATGTGAGATTGGGACTACTTTCTCTATCAAGCAAAATTCCTTGGGAGGTTGATAACATTCCATGCCTTTAATTCATATCAGTTTCTTCGGGAAGGTTTACATTGCTCTACAAAGTTGAATGTATTTGATCCATTATAAAGTAATGTCAACTTTGGATTGTATCTTCATTACTTGGCATTGATGCTTCAACCACATACATGGGCAACTACAAATATTATATTTCAAAACAAAAGTCAATTTTCAATGCTAATTAAATCAATCTTTCATGGCCAACCATGAATGACGTATTGTCCAAATTTTTAAAAAATTATTTTGGTCAACAATATGTCTTGAGATATGCCTCCAACTACCTCGCATGGAGTGTTTATTTATGATCAACAACTCATGACTATAGTTGTCAATGGATCAATTATAATTATTTTCATCAAATTGATCAAATAGATGGATTGCCAATTAGTGCTTTGATTCGTTTACTAGTCTGACTTTCTGCATGCTCTTTGAATTGTCTGAATTTGATAAAAGCTTCTAATTTCTATTCAATGAAGTAAACAACTGTTCTTCTGCAGAATTAGTCAATAAAGGTATTGAAATACTTTGCATCTAACAATGATGGGGTTTTGCATAGGTCCATATATATTTGTATGAACAACATCTAACAGACCTTTTGTTGCATGCCTATGACTCGATCTAAAAGGAATTCTAGTATGCTTTCCAAAGATGCAGCTAAGGCAGACAAGGAGATTGACTTTGCCAGAAGGATAATTGAGATCACGTGCTAGGGATTGTCTGGACATGTTCGATATAGATGCATAGTTCAAATGTCCTAAGTGATGATGTCATAATAATACTTTATTGACAAGAACAGGTTTTCGATTGTTGTTAAGAGGAAGATATAGTGCTGTGAAAATAAATTGTCTGATACCGAAACAAATTGATTTGAATTGAAGAATAATTTGATATCGCGAAAGATATCAAG
This sequence comes from Diphasiastrum complanatum, assembly GCA_029204225.1. NCBI lineage: Eukaryota > Viridiplantae > Streptophyta > Lycopodiopsida > Lycopodiales > Lycopodiaceae > Diphasiastrum > Diphasiastrum complanatum. The sequence continues at coordinate 28,839,072 of CM055096.1, read as the reverse complement.
TTTAAGGGCTTGCGCCCTGATATAGTATTAGGCCTTGAAGAAGAATCAACGCTCTGATACCATGTTGGAAAGATGTGTGTAAAAGATAGGTCTAAAAGAATCGAATAAAAATAATTTGAACGACAGGAAAGAAAACTTATCGTGCGCAGCGGAATAAAATCTTCATCTTTCTTCATACATGACTACGCCTATCAATTTCGAACAAAACAATAGTGATAAAAATCATGTTCGATCTTATAGTAACTAACTTTGAAATCATCAGTACTACAGTAATTACGTAGCCAAACATTTAAGCATTCAATTATCAGACAAATAATCTGTCGTGAAGAATTACAGAAATGCATACATTCTGAGACAAACCTGAATGCAATAAAAGATAGTATTGATTCAATATGAAACGAAACATAAGTAAATGAGTACAACAAGTTTGCAGATTGAAGTCGCATACTCTAAGCTATTTCTGAACGACTAAATAAAAGTCTGAATTAAGCGCAACTACTGATAAGCAGTAAGTGCAATAACAATCTCTAATCAACTCTAAAGAACTGAACTAGAATACTCAAGAGTGTTCAAGCTCGCAGGCTTGAGAGAGAGCTAACTATTCAATACTTGATCTAAGAATTAAGATGTTGAAATATGAACAACTATTTATACTAAGCAATTAGACCGTCAAATGCGACTGCCAGTTGGTTGGAGTCTGCTAGCATTCATCCAATTCTTCTCAGAAGTTGCTTGCTGATAAGTGAGTTTGTTTGCATAAATGAACGTGACTGTCACTCTGCAGAAATGAACATAACTGTCATCAGACAAGAAATCAAGAAAATACTCAAGAAATCAAGAAAGTAAATAAATGTAACAAACTTTCACCAAAATGGACAAAGTAAGGTATCATTATTAATGATTGAAGATCATTCACAAGATAGGACCTATTGCTAGAGCATGATCAAAGCTCTCATGTGATTTTAGGCACACGAACCACTCTTTCCATCAAGAAAGCTCTCAAAAGAGAAGCTCCAAGATCTCTTAGAAACCAGATTACAAAAATGAACAATAGCCTCCAAATTTAGCATGACCTTAGCTATTTATAGTGGTCACTTGTGCCCCTACTATAGTTTGGGACCTTATTTGGCTAATTTGGGCCTTACAACAAGTCCACTATTCACAGATATAGTGAGGTTGTTCGAGCCTCTTTATTAACAATCCTAATGACTAATTCTAGTCTAATTTAGCTCCATGGCTATATTTGGCAGTTCATTAGTAAGCTCATGGGCTAATTACATGCAGCACATGACACTAGCTCATTCAACTATGTCAAAGCATTATCTACATTTTCAAGTCCCATTTGGTTTCCCAATCTTATGAATTTATCTCTACTTAAACACTTAGTCATTATGTCTACTATCATATTCTCAGTTCTATCATAATTCAAATTGAAAAAACCAGATTGAACCACGTCTTTGACATAATGGTACTGTAGATGACATGTTTGCTACGCTTATGAAAACCTCAGCTCCTACATAAATGGATTGATCCTTGGTTGTCAGTGAATATGGTGAATCCTTTGTCACTGATCCCCGATTCTTTGTACATGTTGATTATCTAGATGTATTCTTTAGTGGCTTGAAATAGTCCCACAAACTCCAAGGATAGGGTCATTGATCTCTACTTCAAGCTTGCCCAAGTGATTGCTCCGCCAGCTTTCATGAAGACATATCTGCTGGTGGATTTGCAGTCGTTAATATCTCTCCCCCAATCAAAATCCGTATAACCTGTGGTTTCAGCTATGCTCTCTTTATAGATAATCTCCAATCCATCGGTTCCTTTTAGGTAGAGCAAAACTCTCTTTGTTGTGTTCCAATGTTCCTTTCCTAGATTTGACGAGTACTGACTGAGTTAAGATTCTTGGTGACATGGAAAACTTCTTCTAAGCTCACCTCCCTATGTGTTGTTTTAAAGTGACCAATTTGGTGCTCCGTATTTAAAGTTATAATTGTTGGAAGTTTGGCAATTTTTTTATTTTTTGATTGCATGTTGGAAAGTGAGCAATATGTTGCTTTTGCTCAACAAGTGACTAATCCTAATTTGCATCTCTTTGAATATTTTGGAAGCATGCAATAGTGAAATACAATAGTTTGAGCAGTACTTATCTTTATTGGAATGTTGTTTCATATATAATTGTGGTAATTGCAATTTACTATAGAAAACGACAAATTACGTAAAAAAATAAATTATAATGAATGACTACATGTTCATGTTTGCGTGTCAAGCATGCTAGGGTCGATTTAGTACTAAAGGGTGATGACATTGTTCACCACACCACCTCCAAAGAAGCATGGGATATTCTAACAAGTATCTACAAGACTTCAGATGTATCGAGTCGTCTCTTTCTAAGGAAGAAGGTACTTGCACTCAAAATGAGCGAAGGCTCCTCAGTCAGCGATCACCTGAACGAATTCAAACAATTGTTGATTCAACTTGCTGCTATAGTTTCTCCTATTTCAGAAGAAGACTCAACAATGTCTCTTCTCGCCAGTCCTCCTACGACAATCTAGTATTGCTTCTGAGCAATACTCTTGCGTTGTCTCTCTAGAAGCTGACATCAAGCCTATTGTAGAAAGAAGTTAGGAGAAAAAGCTTATCCACAACGAGTACCACGTCAATGGCATTGTACTCTAATTGCGGTTAGAATTGTTAGAAGAATCATAGTTGTAGCATACTAGTACTGTGTGATGTGTTTGATACTTTAGAACTTAATCATTTCAATAATTCTGCATCTGCCATGTCCCTACCATGACATAATCATTTGTGAGTTCCTTCCTGAAAGAGTGGAAATTGAAGGGTCATGTTTGTGTCAAGAAGAAGAAGAACTTCACGGACAAGAAGACGAAGGCGGAGCAGCCAGTCTCAACGCAACAATAGCAATCAACAATCACCAAAGACCAAACTCTTTTGCAAGTATTACAAAAGATCCAATCGCGACATAAAGGATTTGTCGCATCCTCAAGCACAATGAAGCAAGCAAGAAGATGCAGTAGCACAAAGAGGGAGGCTTTGACACTGTTAGAAATCCACAAGAAGAGGACAAGGCGTTGATGGTACAAGATCAACCAAGTAGAGATGCCTATCGATGGTATCTTGATTTAGGTGCTTCACAACACATGACGCCATGTAAGAACCTATTTTCTACTCTCACAACAACAGATTCAAAGTACATTTTCTTCGGCGACTCAAGTTCACACAAGGTTGAAGGACAACGTTCCATTCAACTGCAGTTCCCTGAAGACATCACTAGACAACTAAATGGTATACTTTACGTATCCAAATTAACAAATAACTTATTATCTATTAGCAAGATCACTGATCAAGGTTATAGAGCTTTGTTTACTGCTAGTTGATGTACTATTTTTTATGAGAACTCCAATGAAATCCTCTCTGCACACAGAGAAGGAAATTTGTATATTCTGAGTCACGATTATGCATCTACCTCAAACACAAAGAAAGATTTGTTTTGTAGATATCACAAAAGAAAAGGACATTTGTTGGAGGATTGTCAAATCCTCAAATAAATAAAAAAAGAGAACAACAATAGTAACATGATAATTTAGCCAAAAATGTTCACAATTATTTGACAAAAAAAAAAAAAAAACCATTTATGGCAAAGGAAGACTGACAAGATGTCGAATCTTGGTGTTTGGATTCAGATGCTACTCAGCACATGCCCCCAACCATGAACATTGGTTTCATGAGTACAGACAAGCTACCACTCAAATATATGTCTCCTTGGATGACAATAGTATTCATACAATTGATGGTGAAGGAACTATCAAATTGCAATCTCAAAACAGTAATGACATTTTGATTTGAATGTTCTTCATGTTTCAAATTTTGCTAAGAATTCAATTGTTGGATTATTATCCTTCTTACTAATCGACTAATCAGTTTTTAATCCTCATCCATTGTTTATCCAGTCCTGTGGATTTTCACGTGTTCTTTTACAGTCTACAGATTTACAAGTGTTTTTACACAGTCTACATAAATACACAGAGTTTGACTACAGTGTTGCATTTTCATTTTCTCTCACTTCGTATTTTTCACTCGTCAGAAATCTTGTTTTAAATCACAGTGTCGCATTTTTCGCATTTTAGCAACACTGTCGCTTGTCGGGATTTGCAAGCAAATATGCAGTCGCATTTTTCGCTTTTTCCAAAGTGCCTCAAATGTTAAGGAGATGACTCTGGCAAAGTGCGGGACAACCCTAAAAGAGATTTTAAGGCAATGTCAGATTTTTCGCAAAATCCCGACACTGTCGCCTTTTTGTGATAGTGTCGCCTGTGGCTGTTTTAGTTCATTTCTATAGAAGTGACAGTTTGGTTCATTTATGCAGACAGACTGTTTACGACCAATTTTCACCGCTTATCAGCAATCAATGACAAGGAACCGGATGGATGCCAGCGGACACCAACCAATTGGCAATTACAATTGACGACCTAATTTCTTAGTATATATAGCTCGTCATATTCATACAATCAATCATCTTACGATCAAGCATCTGAATAGTTAGCTCTCTCTCTCTCTCTTAAGCCTGCGAGCTTGAACACTTCTGAGCATTCTAGCTCACTTCTTAGAGTCGTTTTAGAGATTGCTATTGCGCTACTGCTTATCAGCATTGCGCTTGATTCAGACTTTCATTTTAGCCGCTTAGAGATAGAATAGAGTATGCAGCTTCAATCCGCAACTTATTGTACTCATTTACTTTTGTTTCATTTTCATATTGAATCAATACTATCTTTTATTGCGTTCAGCTTCGTCTCAGAATGTATTGCGATTCTGTAGTTCTTCGCAACCAATTATTTGTCTGATAATTCAATACATTATTGTTTGGCTACGTAATCACTGTAGTACTGATGATTTCAAAGTTAGTTACTATAAGATCGATCGTGATTTCTATCACTATTGTTTTGTTCGAAATTGATAGGCGTAGTCATGCATTGAGAGAGAGGAAGATAGTTTATTCCGCCATCGACCTATCTTTTGCACACCTCTTTCCGACACTAATCTCAATAAGCAGAATCGTCAATTTGGGACTTAAAAAAATAAATTTAGTATTGGTGCTTGTTCTATTCTATATAAAATCAATAAAGTACTTTCACTTGAAAAAGGAAAGATTAACTCTACAAGCTTAGTCACTACAATTCTTTGAATATTCAAGCTTTGTCCACTTCTACTTCAATAGACAAGAATTTACTTTGGCATCGTAGAATGGGACATGTAAATTTCAATAACATTCAACATATGTCAAACAAACCGATTGTTCAATATACAAACTATGAATATTTGACTATTGGGTATATCACATTTGCCCATATCCCAACAGATCTAAGAAAAAAACTAAATGTAATTCTCACTAAGTCAGTCTGTGTTGGTTATTCTGCTAATCATATAGCTTATAAGATTTATAATCCATTGACTAAGAAAATTATTACAAGTAGAGATGTTATTTTTTTCAAAGATCAATTTTATGATCATAAGGAAAAAAAAAAAAAAAAAAAAAACAAATGTCAATTCCCAGCATGATATCGCATTAAGTTTGAATAACCACCAGTGATTTGGAGGAAGATGAGACAAATTTAACACACTAACAACCGAAGATGCCTCATGTTATCTTGTCGAAGAACCAGTTGAATATTTAGAAGTAATTTCTAGTCCAGATGTAGATAAGTGAAAATTGACAATGGACAAAGAGTGTCAATCTCTCATAAAAAATCAACCATGGACTACTACAAAATTGCCAATTGGTAAAGTAAAAGTGACATTTCTTGCAAATGGATCTATCAAATCAGATACAAAGTTGATGGGTCAGATCAATGGAAGGCCAAATTGGTGGCAAGGGAATTTTGCCAAATCTTGAATATTGACTTTTCAGGACTTTTAGTCCTATGATAAAACATACATCTAGTTAAATTTTATTATTTACAAGAGCCGTAAACTGGAATTTCACCAAGTACAAACATCATTTCTGAATGGTGTTATTGAAAAAAACAATTGCATGTCTCAGCTCGAAGGTCATGAGCTATTACAAAAATTTCATTACATTCCACAATTCAGTATTACATTGTGTATAGCATCTAATTATGGGTAGGAAACCTTGGGAGTAATGAGCACTCGTTCGTTTCTTGTTAGATCCTTGACAAAAACATTAATTTGCATTGAATCTCCCATTTTATTTTTCTAAATGAGAGTAATGTATGACCCTTTGCACACATTCTTGGCCTTGGTTGGACACTTTAAAAGGCTTTTGTACATTCTAATCATGTTGTTAAGGACTCTTCTCTTGACTTGTGTCGAATGGCTAATGTCATTTTTAATGTTAGCAAGACCTTATTGGATGCCTTCTTCTACCACTAATCTATAAATATCATTCCATTCCCTATCCAAACAAAATCACGATTTGATGGCATCATACATACATGAGTTATTAATATTGTTATTACTACGATTATCAGATTTACAAATGTTTTATGGCTTCCGTTATTTTTTTGAAGACTCAAAAATCAAAAAAATTCATATAAGAATTATTGATGTTTTGATGCAAATTATTCTTAAAAATTTCTTTTTATATTAGCTTTTTTTTGTTGTTGCTTACAAGATTGGCTAGCATTGTTTCTAAATGGTTGGCTCTCATTTTGCCAAAAGTATCTTCCCTATATATTAGGTGTTTTCCAACATGACATTATTGTTGGCATTGTCCTCAACATCAATGTAGCTAGTGGCTTTCACTTTGTCAATGGGATATCATTTTATGCATCTATTTAGATAGGCCACATTAACTTATTTTCTGTGAACTAAATTTACATACTATAACATTGTCTCAAAAACATTTTAATATAGGAACAACAATGACTCAAAGAGTTGAAGAAATGGAAGAAAAAGTATGATTCATATGATACAATGTCAAAAACTTATAAAGCTTGAAGAAAACAATATTGCCAGCTATTCAAATCCTAAGATTTGTAAAGTGCATTGAAAGTGTTATAACTAGAAAATTATTCATATCCTTGGGTGCCCAATAGCAAGGACTAAAAAAATGCAAACAAAATCAAATTATAGCAATGATAGAGAAACTTGGAGCCAAAAAGTGAATATTAAGGCTTTTCAACCTAGTGCAAAAGAAATTGGTACAAAAAAAACCAATTTCTAATCTACGATTATAAGCGCTAATGATACCAAGTCATGAACAATTTAAAAAAAAAATTGCATAACAACTATAAATTGTCATTCATGAGTCACATAGCAATCTCCAAGTACAAACATTATAGGAACATCAATGGTTGTCAATGAGAATAGTCACAAATTTCCTACAACTACTTCACTAGAACCTCCTGCAAGGAACCCAAAAGCAAAAGAATCATTGAAATGAAGAATGCCTACAAGTTACTCTACTTAAAATGTTTTGGACTTGCTTAAGAGAACCATAAAAAAAGTTACTAGATGATGGTTACAGGATGCCTAGCAAGGTGGGTACCCCACCACTTGGCAATTGGCCTAGTTAGCCCTAGCTTATCCAAGAAAAGTGAAAATAGGGACCATGGGTCCAACTCATCCATTGTCCATGATTGAGTCCAACACAAGTGGAGAACATTGCTTAGGTGTTCTATTTGCTATCAATGGAACAAAGTTGTTTCCTCTTGTGTGTGTACTCCAAAACATCTATATTATCATAATGAATGTTACAAAATGCCAAGCTACAGACCCCACATTTCCCACACCTCCACTTCCTATAGTCTCATACTTAGCCATGTCTTAGCAATAGAGGTGTTTATCTATATACACACATTAGCATCCAACATCCTTGAATTGCTAATTGGTGTTTGCTAACATGACCAAAAAGGGCCTCACTCTTGTGAAAGCACTACATAGCTGTATCCATGCATAGAAGTTACTCGTACTATAACTTGGCACAACATCTCTTTTTATCTATAATTGGAGAGATAATTGCCACTAAAAAGAAAGTCACACAAGTAGAAATCCATAAGAAAATAAAAAAGTTACAGAGAAACTTTAAAATGTAAGGAAGGTTACTTGCAAACAGACCTAAATATCAACAAAAAACAACATGTATTAGCAAAAGGAGACTCTCCAAAATCCTTCGTTTAATCCAATGCAATGTAAGATAAACATTCTATGCGGTGAATGAAATTTCTACCAACACTTAAATTACATTGGATCGTTGTGATATACATAATTTTAAAAAGTAATTGTGCTAGAAACAATTACCAAAAAATCATGGAAAAATGATTAATTGCTATACATGTATTTACTTCTAATCTGATTTTACTAAATAGATGACATAACCTATGAACAAGCTTTCATGATAGCAAGACATGAATCTATGACTTGCACTCCCTTTGGCTTTCACATTTGCACCTCATGACATGTTGCATTGTTTTTAAAACCAAACATTGCCATTGTTAACATTTTGCATGTTTAAGTGCTACTCTTTTGAAGTGTTGCATCCCAATCATGCACATTTTGAATCCAATAAGTATGTAAGAAGAGAGGTGTCAAGGAGGAGGATGGAACTATTGCTATTAAGAAGGTTGTCATGTCTAATGAATCTTTCCATGAGTTACACACGAGAATCATGTAATCACTACAAACCAACACTTTGATTTGCAATTAATTTTGTCATTTACAACCCTTTGGGTTTTACATTTATGCTCATAATGACAAGTCCGGACCACAACATTTTTGCTTTGATCATATTGAAAGATTAAAACCTATCAAAGTTTGATAGTCAATCACCTTCAATATGCTATATAAATAACACTCTGTACAGATGTACATAGACAACTAATGTGATTGAACGAGTATAAAAGATCTCATTGTCTTGCTAAGTACAAACAATGAGCATAACAGACACAACGCAGTGCTATAACCTATCCAAAATCCAGTAATAGATATATAATCTGATATCCAGTTACCTAAATGATGAGGAGTGTCTTTTGAGGGGGTCGATGTTGGTGGAAATGGACATGGAAGTAAAGGAAATCCACAAAGGCCTGGATTTCCCGCGAAGCTCTTGTAAGTGAAAGTACTTAATTTGACGGAAGGAGGGATTTCTCCAGTGAGCTTATTATAAGAAAGATTAAGAAAACCCAAAGAGTCTAGAGAGGCAAGTTGGAGAGGAATTACACCAGTCAAGTGATTATTTGATAGATCCAAAGACTCAAGCTGCAAGAGATTACCAATGGTGGGAGGAATAGAGCCTGTGAATGCATTTCTTGATAAATTCAAATTGTAAAGTCCACTTAATTTGCCAAGCTGAAAAGGTATACTACCATTGAAATGGTTTGCTGATACATCAAGTGAAACTACCACATCAAGCACATACTCAAAAGTCAATTGGACTCCTTTGGTTTCAATAAGAATTTCTTCATACAATGTGCCCGTCAAAGTCGTGTTGCTGCTTGCTTTGAATCCTTTCATTTCCTTCAGAGTTTCTAGGTTCCCCAAAAAATTGTTATTTGAAAGATCAAGAACTTGAAGCAACAAAAATTCAGTCAACCAGGAAGGGAATGTTCCTTGAAGCTGGTTGTAGCCTACCATAAAGACACGTAAAGTTGGTGCTAGCATTGTCAAACGATCTGGGATGTTGCCTTGAAGATGATTTTTGCTAAGATCTAATACTTTAAGATAATGGCAATTTTGTAAAGAAGTTGGAATAGGGCCACTTAGATTGTTCTCGTTAAGTGAAAGTGTTGAGAGGGAGCAGTTACCAAATTGATTGGGGATTGAACTTGTCAAAAAGTTATTCCCTAGCTTAAGCCTTTGCAAAGAGAAGCAACTTGGAAGAAAAGCTCCAGAAAGTGATGGACAATACTGGCCAGATGAACTTTGGTATTGTGATCCTAATCTTACAATAGATTCAGGGATTGGTCCATCCAAATAATTTGAAGTCAAGTCTAACATTTGCAAATTGGAGAGATTCCCAAGAAATGGTGGAATTGGTCCATGAAGTAGATTGTAAGACAAATCAAGTGTAAGTAAAGAGATGGCAAGATTCCCTAAAGATGGTGGAATTGTTCCTCCAAGCAAATTATGGGATAAATCTATATTACCTAAAGAAGTATTAAGATTTCCGAGGCTTGGAGGAATATGTCCTCGAAGGAAATTGTTAGAGAGACGCAGATATTGAAGAAAGGAAAGGTTTCCAAGTGATAGTGGAAAATCTCCTACGAGTAGATTGTTAGACATATCCAGATCCAACAGAAATCTCAGATTTCCCAATGATGGGGGAATTATCCCTTGCAAAAGATTGTCAGACACATATAGTTGTTGAAGGGACTGAGTAAAGTGAGAGGAGATGCTTCCCTGGAACTGGTTTTTGGATAGATCAAGCTGTATTAGTTTCGGAGAGCTCCAAAGACCAGCTGGGATTTCTCCAGAGAAATTGTTGCTGCGCAATGTTATAAAGATAAGGCTTGAACAGTTGCCGTAAGCCTGTGGAAGCCCTCCCGAGAAACCGTTGCTTTTCACCATAAAATCTTGTAGCTTACTTGCTTGGCATAAGGTAGATGGGATCTCTCCTTGCAGCAGATTGGAAGATACGTCAAAATGGATCAAAGGAGATGAAGATCCAAGCGTTTGAGGCAGCTGTCCAGAAATCGAATTTAAAGAGAGATCTAGGTATGCCAGCTGCGACAATTTGGCAATAGCATCAGGTATTTCACCGTTTAACCTGAGATCACTCAATGCCAAGTACTGCAAGTTTTGGCTGAAAATTTGAGGAAGCTGTCCTGTGAAGGAATTTCCTGATAGATCAAGAAACCTTAGACTCGGCAATACAGCAATGCTAGCAGGTATCTGTCCGTTCAGATGAATATTATATGACAAGTCTAAATGCGAAAGTGCTGCTCCAAACTTCTGCGGAAGCTGTCCATGAAAAGAATTAACAGAAAGATCTAGAACACTGAGAAGCGGAAGTGAAAAGATTCCTGCTGGTATTTCCCCGGTTATGTTGTTGCTTGCCATGCGCAATTGCTCCAGGGTTCTAAGCTCTGCCATGGCAGCAGGGATGCTGCCATTCAACTTATTGAAAGAGAGATCTATTACTTTGATTGAAAGCAGGTTTCTAACATCGGCTATTTGGCCAGAAAAACTGTTCAAACTTAGATCAAGCGTTTGAAGCAGGGTTAGGTTTCCAAAGCCAGAAGGAAACGGACCTGAGAAAATGTTATTCTGGAGCTGAACGTGTGTCAACTGCCGCAGCTTGTGAATGCCATCGGGGATAGACCCTTCGAGAAAGTTGAAGCTTAGATCCAGATACACGAGGCTCTCACACGCAAGGAGCTGTTGAGGAAAGCTCCCGTTCAAGGAGTTGCTACCGAGATTGAGAGACGTGAGATGGGGGAGCTGACAGAAGCCCGCAGGCACAGGCCCCGACAGTTCCATATTGGAAAGATCCAGTTCTGAGACCAGCCCTGTCGCTTTATAGCATGTGACGCCCACCCAGGTGCAGGGAGAAGCATCGGAAGCTCGCCAATTGCTTAGGAAGCCCCCAGGGTCGTCGAGATGCTTTATGGAATCGAGGAGCGTTGTGACCTGAGGCGCAGAAGCCATAGCAGGAGGAGGATGAAGAAGCAGTGCTGCTGCCATGGATTGAAAGCAAAAACCAGCAGCGCCCGTCCACCAAAATGCATGTCTCGTTGCTATTGCCATCGCGCTAAATCTTCTTCTGATCGTCGCCATCACACTTGCACTAAAAAAAAAAAAACAGTGTCGAGAGTAGAGGGTTGTACGGATGGTGTGGGAATGGTACGCGTAAGTCGCTTTCCGATCGTTAGTAAGTACTGAATATAAGCTTGTACGGGTGGAGTGACAATAGTAAGCATGAGGCAATTGTACAACCCTGGTGCATTTATTCATCGAAACAAATTGTAAGAACATTGATAGAAAAGATAAGCAAAGATATATATATAAGGATGAGGAAATTTACTTGTTTAACTAAAAGTAAGCTCAAACAAGAGCGAATCTTGCACTAAAGCTAACATTAATCCAAATATGGCATTACAAATAGAAGTCAATTGGCTTGATTCTCATTCCTTACCCTTTCCCTGCATTTGACTTGAAAAAGTCAACAATATTCACTAGTAGCAAGCCTTTTTTTGAGTTATCTAGAAAAAATCTGCCTTTTTAAAAGCTTATTTATTCTTGAGCAATGAGGACTATTACTCGCAAAACAATTTACAAACCTATGTAAAAACTTGTTGAAATTTTCACGATGTAGATTATTGAGGAATCATGTTGATTCCATTTATATATTTGTCGACTTTCTAGAGCACTGAATATAGCTATGTTATAAATAGGTAGATTTTTTAAAACTCATGTTGATTCCATTTATGTACTTCCCGATTTTCTTGAGCACTGAATAGCGCTATGCTTTAGGTCTTCACAATGTGTCAACTAAAATCTTATTGCTCGTTACAAAAGGTCTACTATATCTTATGCAGGGCAAAAGGCTTGAGCAAAAAAGGCCTTTTGCCACATAATGCCAAGCATGGCTTTTTAGCTTTGTCGTTCTAAGGCGAGTTTGATTATTAAGATGAGTTTTTTTTTCTTCTTCTCTAGAATTTAAGATTCTTTTGAATTGCAATGATTGATTTTCCATTTGCAACAATTTAAATGTTTTTTCACACACGTGTATGTCAAAGCTCCTATTATTTTCAATATCTCCTTGTATAATTGTATAAGATATATGAGCTTCTTAAATTTAAGGTTTTACAATTTCAAATAAAGCGGACCCAGCCACCGTCGCCCGTTGCAGGATTGATAGGGCCTGAGCACGTTGCAGGGCAAAGGAAATACGTTGTTTGAAAAAAGCTACAAAATTGTCTTGCTCACAGGCGGACTTCTATTCTGTATACTTTTTATCTGCTACTGTATGTATTTTATACGTCTAGTAATTGCATACATTCAGAGTAGCATCTCTGATTAGATAGATTAAACAATCTATTACTAATCATGGATTACAAGAATGGTGGGTTAGGCACGTCCTAACACTCTTTTGCTGACGTCGTTATATCAGATCAGGAGTTTTGTACTTCATGGTACTTGTATGATCTTCTTGATCCTTTGAAGCGTGAAGGTTGAAAAAGTGTCGTGAAGATTTTTGTGTCGCTTCGAGTCATTTGACTTTCACGTCGTCTGACTTTCTCCTGTTGTGTCACGAACATTTTCCTTTCGTAAATATTTAACGTTCGTGTCTTTTTGTCAGGATGTTCGCGAACATTTTCGCTTCGTGTCTTTTCGTCAAACTGAGAGCTAAAAGCTAGCAAAGCTTTGGTAATAGAAATGTTTTGTTTCTTCAAAAAAAACTTAATGCACTATAAGTTTTAAAGGTTGAGAGGGAAAGAGAAACTATTGTTAAAAAAATTACTAGTTAACAACCAACTAGCTTTAAATCCCAACAACAAAATTTTCACCTTTTCAAAAAATAAATTTAAACTAAGGCTACTAAACACAACCAGCCACATTCTCATAAGGAATACCAAACGCAAAGGCAGATAAGAGAACTTGTGCACCTCCAAAGGAAGTCGACCGCTCTAATACCAGCTGTTACAACTCCCTAGGATCATCGACTGCCTTGAAGGTTCCGCACACCCCATACCAGTGACGACGCACCGTAACCGCCCATCCGTAGGGTCACAACCAACCCACCCCCATGCACTGGAGCTATCGACACAATCATGTCCAGTTGAGCCTCCGGCAATAACTAGCATCCCATACTACCAGCCATCACACTCGGCTCTCCCTAGCACCCATCTCCTAGCCTGGAGATACATCCTGGCTCATGCACGTGCACTCCATCCACCAACTCCCAGGTAGACTAAGTGAATGGCAAGAGGGAAACCCCACCACTATATAGGCATAGCACAGTGGGTCTCGTCAAGCACGGTCCTGCCGGTGACACGTGACCACCTAGGATGGTCCCAAACATGTCGAAAACCCCAATCCTGCATCATGTCCCTTGTGAGGCCGTCACTGAAGGGCATACCGTTATGGTACATAACATGGTCCCATGTCCTGGAACAGTCATAAGCAAACCTCTATTGCTCTCTCATCCATAGAAGCAGAATACATTGCTGGCTCTCAAGCTAGTAAGGAAGCAATTTGGTTGAGAAATTTACTGTTAGATATTAGTCTGCATCAGTACACTCCTACAATTATATTTTGTGATAATCAGAGTGCTATTGCCTTATCGACCAACCTAGATTTTACTCTAGGAGTCATTGAAATTCAATATCACTATGTAAGGACTAAGGCTCTCGACAGAGAGGTAAGCTTAACATATTGTCGGACGCAAAACATGATCGCAGATGTATTTACCAAGACTTTGAGCATTGATGCACACAACAAATTTTGTGCATTGCTTAGTCTAAAGATCAAAGCATTCATGGATCCAGATTAAGGGGGGATGTTGGATATATTCCTCTATACTCTTAAATCTCATGTTAATCCAGTTCCATTCATATTGCCACGATTATACACTCATTGTCACACAGTCTGTAAAAATACTCTATTATCGAAGACCAGGCAAGAGAGTGGCAGTCCGACTTGTCGAAGTTGGCTGAACTATTGAGGAAGCCTGACTCGACCGACTTATCGGGGAGTCCGACTTACCAACTCAACCGATTATCGTGGAGGACCTTCAAACAACTACCTCGACTCTATTGACTATCGACAACCACATGCTCAACTCCGATAGTCGAAGCCTTCTCTGTTAGGAATTAATGGATTAGTTAATTCATTGTAGAGGCCAACTTGCGTGCTAGAATGCCGTTAGTATAGGTACTATCTATTTCTAGTATAGGTACATAAGTTAGTACCAATATTGCTAGAATAGTATAGAAATCTATTTTCACCAAGTTAGCATAGATTTCTATTGTTAAGACTTCATAACTAGCATTTTAATTGCTATTGTATAAAGATAGCTTTTGCTTTTCATTATGGACAGCCTCTATAAGAGTAGATGGGCGCCCACCTCCATTGTTATCTCAGTTTCCAGCTTATGAAGCATAGCTTCTTGTAGTCTCTCTTCTTCTTCAACTTGTGGTTGATGTTTTGCGTGAGTACTAATAAGATTAGTCTACTCCAATTAGAGAATCTCTTCGATTCTAACATGGTATTAGAGCCATCTCGTTAAGATCAGGATCTACGGAAGGAAGGAGAAGATCAGCACTGCAGGTTTTACTAGTGGCAATCGCATCTAGTGGAGGTGCTATTTGACAAAATTTTCAGAATTCACACTTGTGGGGAAGATCCACAAGTATGATAGATCTAATTAAGCTCACATTGTCTTTGTGGAAAATTCATCAATAAAATTGATAAAGTACTTTGCATCCTTTAATGAAGGATTCTGCATTGGGCGACAAATGTCTATATGTACAATATCTAACAATCCTCTAGCAAAATGTTGATGGCTTTATCTAAAAGGTTTCCTAGCTTGTTTACCGTCTATATAGTCTTGACAGACAGATAATTCGACTTTCCTATCTGGATAGTCGAGATTAAGTACAATAGACTGCTTAGACATGTGTTGTACAGAAGAATAATTCAAGTGACATGCAAGAAAAATGGACAAACATGAGACTTGCTAATTACTACTTGCACATAAAAGTTTATCTAAAGGGCTGAGTTCTTGCTTAGCAATGTGACAGCTTTTTGTGTGCACATACCATTTAAGACATTGACTTTAATGTTAACATTTGCATAAACTCCCATGATAATCAAGGCAATGCCTAAAACTCCATGTGAAAATGGAATCTTTTGTTCCATCAATAAAAATTGGCAAATTGAGCTTGAGCTAAGTAGCCAATGACTTTCTTTAAGCTAGTAAAAGTTTGAACTTTTCTTTATTTTATTTTTATTTTAGAAAGTCAATAAAAATGGCTTTTGGCTTAGGCCTCAAAGCAAGTCTAATGGTATGGTATTAATGAAAACATGAAGTTTTCTCCAAGGTGAAAAAAATGTGAAACTAATTTGGGAGCCACAAAACTCCCACCATCTTCGTCTAGAAGTCCCAAAACTCCCAAGAATCCAAACTTCTTATGGGAAAATCTTATAGCATGTCCAAATGAATTAGGCCAAGCCTCCAACATGTGGATGTGCTAGCCATCATAATTGTAAAGTTGGGCCTTTGGTTTGTGTATAAGCTAAATGCTTGGTTCTAGAAGTCCTAGAAGCTCGAGAATTCTGATTTGGCTCTTAGAGCTTAACAAGCTCAAGAGCCTAGTTCCAACAAATAGTTTCCTAGAAAAAGCATGCCTTATTATAATTGGCCTTTACAAAATGTGAGGAAGAGCAACACAATGCAACAAAACTATGAGAATAAGCATGATCTTACAATCAATTTCAATTATGAGCCAAGGCAACTCCCCTTACTAACTATGAGAGTCAAGCCACAAAGCTCAACTCTCTAGTGGCCCCAAACACAAATCAATGCCAAGTTGCGCATACTCCACCATTGTGCTCAATGATTAACAATGCTCATCATGGCCATGACCAATTCTTCTAAGATTTCCCATGTTAAGATTTCATGGAGTGAGTTGGATTGGATGAAAATTGTAAATGTTGTTGGCTAAAGATTGGTTTGGCTTGTCTATGGTTATTCACAATCTGGTTGCTATGTTGCTAGTCTCTCTCATCTTATGGCTATTGAGTCACATTTATTAAATAGTGGAGACTTAGACTAAGTAATCCATGTTTAGATGCTCTCACAAGGCAATTATGTTAGCATGTCAACCTTGTTTTATCTCCCAAAAGAGGTGCTTTAAATATTAACTTCATAGAAACGTACACAGGGCAACCTAAGAGAAGCTGGAATTAAAAGCCAAAAACATGGTAAAAGCTTTGTCAATTAAAAAGAATGGGCCAAATCTCAAGTGCATGTTGACCTTGTTGTGTGTTGCATGTGCTACTACGTAACTATGTAAATATGATACTCTCTCAGTCCCTCACTCCCTTAGGATGGCCCCTTACCCTCGTAGTCTACTAAAATGTCAATCTGCACAAATGTTTCATGTAAATGATATGGCATTATGCTACAATGGAAAAAGCTACAAGTTTGAGATGCAAAAAAGTGAAAGAAAACTTAAGTAGATAAGAAAAATGTGAAAATTGTAAAAGCTATCTACCTTAAGTTTTGAGGGTTCTATGTCAAATCCACCCCTTATACACTTTGTAAATAAGTGATTAGTTCAAATTTTGACTTGGATTAGCTCGTGATTATATAGGTTGCTTACACTTGGCTTGATGGTATAGGGCTAGTGACTATACACCTCATAATGTCATTTGACCATGTGTACCAATCATAGCAAGAGATGCACCAAAATGGTCCAATCAATGTAAGAAGTGCCATGAGAGTGGTCCAATCAATGTAAGAAGTGGTGTGAGAGTGATCCACTGGTTGATCTTCATTGCCACTCATCTTGGATCTAAAGCCAACCACTCTATGAGAGTGTGAGATCTCACTTTGACACTTGGTTTTTTAATGTGTTTGGAAAGAGCAACACTTAGAATTTTTTTCATATTCTCTCTCTACTTGAGAGCAACCACTTATATTCTCTCTCTACCCGAGAGCAAGCCAATTTCATACTTAATTTTTTTCATCAAAAGTTGACTCTCAATGTGAATGTTAAACACTGAATGATAGATGCATGTTTTGTGTGCTTTTGACTTGAAAATTTTCAAGCTAGATTGTTTGTATCAATTGAGTGATATATCTATGTGCAATAGATTACACACCTTAGAAAATAAATCACATTGATTTGTACTCACTCACACATGTGAAAAGCACACAAAAACTTCAAGTCATGCTATCAAAATTATGGGCAAGTCCTCTAAATGAGCGGCTCCAAGGGGGGTTTGGATAGCTACTATTTCCAAATCCCATAAATGGGGGATTCATATTTCATACATGAGAGATACATATTTTTAAAGCATCAGAATTACAATCAATGATATTCATCGCAAGAGCTATTACGGTGCGTAATGGGGTTCCCAGACCAGATCACCACGTTCAATCTTGTAAAGTCTGAGCGCAAACATTTTAATCCAAGACACTGGAGTGTCCTGCACTGGTCATAAGTGCTCCGTGGTGACTGTCGCTTCCCACTTATTTACCCTGTATATTATTAGTCACCATGATTGCAATTCAGTTGCAAACAATCTGCTCACTATTTTCGCAACTTTATCTGCTCAAACAACATTCAAAAAACTTATTAGTCATTCTTCAAGAATTTCTCGGTCCTCCAGAATTGCTATGCTCCACGTTATGAAGCCCTTGCTACATCGAGTAAATGCAATGACAAATCAGCTAGCAAACTTCTGTTTACAAAATTTGTAAAATGCCACTCCATATCTGTTGCTCCCAATGAAGTTTGATATTGTAACTTCCGCTGGATCAGTCCGGCATAGTAGAAAGACAGCCTTTCTTGTCTCTGGAGAAAAGCAAGCCTTCAATTGTAGCACCTCCATCAATAGCTTACGAAGTGAATGCTACTACAACCAACAAATCAGTAGAAGATTTGTTCGGAGCTTTTCATCATTGGATACTTCTGTTGGGAACTGCTACAAAATACGTAGAGTTGCTCAAGCTGCTTGACACATTCTGTCATTGTGGGTCTACGATTATCATCCTCCCGAACACAATTCCAGGCAAGAGTTGCAAACTTTTTAATAGATCCCCATGAGCACGACTCCGCGCTTAAATCGGGATCAAGAATCTTTTTGAGTTTTCGCTTTTCCTTCAAGCACTCCCTTGCCTGCCAGAATACAAGGAAAGTATGATTCAAAATTTGCCCAACTTGGAATTATACAGATTCTCGAAGCCTGAAACTTTGATCTTGAGATAAGAATGGCTGAAGGCTGTCATGTAGGCGGAGGCAAATGCTGAACAAAGAACCTTTAAATTTTGATTCAAGTCATCAGAAATTTTCAGTAAACGCTAACAGGAGATGCTAATACAACACCACAGTTTTAGAGAGCTTACCAGTGACACAAGGTTCTGTTTTCTCAAACTTTGAGTCGCATCAACGGGTCTTCGCCCGGTTAAAAGCTCCAGAAGCACGACTCCAAAGGCGTATACATCACACTTGACCGTGAGGTGCCCCGTCTGCAAAAGAGCACAGATGCTTCATAAGGCTTGCAGTTTCTTCCTAGATTCAGAAACAATATCTGTGTAGCATCAGTTTAATCTCTCCACTTCAGTATCAGAGTTTATACTCACTGCTGTGTATTGAGGGTCAAAATAGCCAAACGTTCCAAGCACCCTGGTGCTCACATAAGTATTACTTCCGAAAGGAACAAGTTTTGCAAGGCCAAAATCTGAAACCTACACCAGCATTACGTAGGATTAAATGGACAGCCTGCTCCTTGTTTAAGAATGCTATAGCAAGGCAGCCTCTAACTGTTGTTTAGATTCAGTAGAGAATGTAACAAATGCTGATAAGAGTTTAATATTCCGAAAGAAAAATTGGTATCCGCACTTCCGAGTGCCATAGTTCCGAAGGAAAGTGTCAAATTTTTGGCTGTGCTACTGCAGGGTGTTACGAAAAGAGAAGCTGTCCACTTAAAGTAAGTGGGTCATTACATAGAGAGAGAATCAATGAAATCAAGCCTCAGTTATTTACTTAATCACCCAACATGACCGCCATGACAACTACTTTTGCAAGTATTTATCGTAAATGAACTCTAAGGTGTCAGCCAATTGTGCAAAACTTACTGCAACCACTGAAAAAATATCACTGTTTTAGGTTAAGATCAAACTTCAGGATCCATGTAACCCAGGTTACCAATTATGAAAGCAGGAGCAAGTAATGCTGAGAGTTTCGTAACTGGTTTAAAGCCCTTACTAACAAACTTCGAAATAAGCCCAAAGATATCCAGCCAAAAAAAGACACAATCTCAAGTTGCAACTTTCAAGCTTTCCAAATGCTTTTGATTTTGATCGGCCACCTTAGACGACTATTTTATGCTTTCAGTGATTTTGCTTTCAAATTTCTACTATTCAGTTTTATAAAAACATGGAATTATCAAAATTTCACAGGAAGCATAAATCTCAAGACTTTAAACTACCAAACTTGAAATGAAAGGATCAATACCTGTCCAAAGAGCAAAACAATGTGTTACTGGCAATCATTTCAAGGAGATACTTGAAGCAAGCTGATATGTTGAGACCACCAAAGGGAATTTCCAATGTGATTTGCAAGAATGTTCTTATGACGATCTTCTTCTTATAAATGATAATAACAAAATAAAGAGAACGCATTCAACATTATACAAGGAATGGCTAACTCATACATAGAAACAAACAATCTTGTTGTAAATATCAATGCAAGAGTACCACAACAAGAAGTAAGAGGTTAAAGCAAACTTCTGTAAGTAAGTGAACAAAGGCGCACAAGAGCAGATGATGCAAACTCTTGAAGGAAGCAAAATGTTGACGGACTGCATAAATCTTAAAAAGTTCGCAGGATCTTAAGATTGAAAAGACCTCCCACTGGGAGGTCTTTTCAATCAACAACCATATCCAAAGCTCAATATTATCAGCTCTTAGAAATCTAGTGATATTCACAAAAGGTCCCAAAACCATTAAGCCATATCAACATGGATTTGATCCTTCCTGATTCACTAAATTTAAGCTACTCTAACCTGATTTCATACTTGCATCAAAAAAGACATTCAAAATTTACCTTGGGTTGAAAATTTTCATCCAGTAGAATGTTACTAGACTTCAAATCTCGGTGGATGACTGGATTCCCTGTTGCTGGACCAGTGTGTAAATATTTCAGGGCCTTAGCCACTCCAACTGCAACGCCAACACGTGTACACCAGTCCATCCTCACTCTCACAATACCTGGTCCAAAATTGCTAGAGATTAAGACTGGTGATGAGGCAATTAATAAAAAGAGAATCGCTACATTCTGTAAACTTTAGTGGGATGCTAGTGAAAAACGTTGGACATATTGCTATACAACAATAAAGTGTGGATAACAGATAATGTGTCCCATAGCCACACCAATGATACATAGCTCCCAGGCAATTCAAATTGAGAAGATTCAAATAGCAACTTGAATATTTCGAAGTTTGATTCGAGCTCCTACCAAAGTATCTGAGAACCTTTAAAAAATTTCATATTTTTAAAACATCAGTAAAGGCAGGAGATACTGGAAAAATTTAACATGTTAGAAACTCAATTCGAATTGCAAACCAATCCAAAACCCTCTAAATCTCAAATCCCTGGAACTATGCAATAATGTACCCCAAAAAAATTTCATAAGCCAAATTACCATGCACAAGAAGATCTATAAGGAACATGGGTCCACAATGTCATTTGTCACTTGGATCATCTACTTTAAGCCTGGATCCACATTTGTGTGCATGTATTAGAGTCGTTTGTGACTCGTGTGATCATTATCGGGCCTCCAACCCTGAACTCACACACTCTAGGGCCTCACAGATGGGAGCCTCATTATTGATGGTTGATTGATGAAATGCTTAGCCCCTAGGTCATTTGGTTCGAATGATTTAGTCCAATTAAATTGCTTATACCAACTTATTTAGCCTTTTATCAATACATGCTTCCGCAGGATCATTGTTATGCCAATAATTATGATTTATCAAAATAATCATTCGCCTTTCCGTTATGTGTTTGGTATTTCATGTTTTAGTTGTAACATGGTACTGGCATGGAGGGGATGACGCCAACACCTACAACGTTTAGATTCATCTTCATTGAGGGTGCTTGAACTCATTTGAACAATTTTTTGAGTTTCAAGGAGAAAACCATGACTTCTTGTTTCTACTCTAGTTCTCTCTACAATAATCAAATTATCATTTTGATTCAATCTTTGAAATGAACATTAAGAAATGCATATCCAAGTAGTGAAAGCAAGTCACATAATCCCACTTTTTGTAGTTTATGGATTGTCACTTTCTTATTGTCTCCTTTTTGGGCAAGTTCTAGATCATTGTGATTTCGTTAGTGAACTCCTAGTATGCTCTTGATTTGATCTAAAAGTTGATTTACTCATATTCCAATTTATACATGTTATTTTTCTCATACCTTTTTGTCATTAGATTTTTACACCAATATTCTTCCTACAGTAGGAGAATATTCTCATGCACTTTGCAATTTGTAAATACGATTCCTAGAAGTCAAGATATTGAAAATCCATATTTTAGGTCATCTTGCCACTTCATCTATTTTGTGAAATTTGGGATCTTTTTTTCAATCCTTGTATTATTTGTCTTCCTATGGTGAGGTGTTGTTATAGCACTTTATAGATTGTAAAACTAATGAGCTTCAATATTCCAGCTTCTAGGGGCTTTTTTGTTGCCGTCTTTTCCACTATTTTGTGTATACCACCAATGGCTTTCCTCCAATCGGTGACATCTTTCAATCAAGCACTTTCAACTCCTTAGCTTATTTATTTCCAAAATAAGCTTTCCAATTAGTAAACTAGGTCTATTGTCAAGAATGTTGATGAGTGTTGTGGTGTGCATGTAGTGTAAACTACTTTTATAGACAAAAACTTGGAAGTTGAACATTGGACCCATATTGCTGAGCTATGCATAATAGGCTAAGTCTGCACAAATAGATCAGTTGCAAACCAATGTACATGTGTCATGGGTTGTTATAAACGAGACAACCACAAGAACAAGGCAATAAATCATATCAGGCACAAGCACAAACAAACAAGGGGCACAAGTTATAATGAGTCACAAATTATTCCAAGAGAAGTACACTTGCATGATGGGCCATATGAGAGAGGATCCATGCACATCTAGATTATTCACAACTTGTTGGACATGAGGCACATACGCATCTAGTTAAGGTAGGGTCAGTAGTTCATTGCTCGTCTTTTGATTCCTTCGTGAGGCACACACAAGCTAGTTGAGGCACTTTCATTGGTTTATTTAGTGAATCTTTGGTTCCTATAACCCACATAGACACTCATGCTCCTCTAGTGATTCTTATACATGAGAATGTTCAATTCATTTTGCACCTTCTCAAGTAGTTTGAAAATTCAGTCTAGCTTGTTCTTTGACGCATGATTTGGACATACTAATCCTTTAACATAAAGGGGTCTATTCTATTATGATTTTGCTTAGAATTGACATGGTTTCATCAAGCTTGGACTTCTAAATGGCAAATAGTCTAGAATTTTCATGGCTTTACATGGTGGCTTTATCTACACTCTTGAACATGTTTCTACACGATTCTAAATCAAATCAATCACAATGCAATCTAATATTCAAAATCAAACTGGAAGATTCAGATTAGAAAGAAAAGATAAGAATATATATATTGTAAGTATTTGCAAATTCCATTTAAGAAGATAATTCTTTAACCCATTTCATACATTTGACATAGAAAGACAACATTATGATCATCAAAGTTATTATTTTCAATTGTAATATGAAGACTCTAAAGACTAGTTTCATGTCAGATTCGCATCAGCCGATCAAATCAAACTGATTCAACTGGTCCAAACTAATTCGAACCACCAATTTGGAAACTAGATTCGAGCATGAATTTCAAGAACTAGATTCGAGAAATTAGGTTGTACATTGTACATTAAGCATTCAAGTAATGTTTCATGTACAATTCATCTGATAATCGGTTCAAACGGATTCGTATTGCCAATCTGGAAACCGAATTCGAGAATCAATGAAGCTATAAATTTCTTGGTTTTTCTTGAGACTCGTATCCAGGCATGAATTTCAGGATTCAGATTCCAGAAATTAAGTTGTACATAGTAGAAGTACTAAGAACATAGATGATAATACATGCTACATTGTACATTAAGCATTCATCAAGTGACTAGATTCTAGAATCAAATGCATTCTAAATTCTAAATTAGATTCAAGTTTCCTCCGTAGTTTGTCACAATGTGATCCATCGACTTGTCCACATTCAAGTTTCATCAAATTACATAATACATATTATGATACAGTCAACATTCCAATTTCCAACATAGACAATGCAAACTGCAATGTGCACATACAAAATTGAAATGAAATGCCAAGTTCTAACGTCAAGATTAAACACAAATTGCAATAATGAACATAGATCGATCATCGTGGTTCGTTAGAAATGTGAAAAATAGCCTATTTTGGCAAATCTAGCCATGTAGAATATTGTGTACAATTGGGTTCCACATGGAAGTCCAAGATGCCACGTGGCAACCCACTCCTAATGTAGGTTAGGTCAAGTCAAGAGAGTTGGTTATGTCTATTTGGAGGTCATCCCTACTTTATAGGACCTACACATAAGTTTAAGGTGAAAATCTGACCAACTAGCTACCTACCAAGCATAACTCTAGGATCTAGGCTAGGGTTTCATTTTAGGTCAAGGAGAGTGAGTTAACTTCCTTATTACATGCTGGAAATCTACCTAACTTCAAGAAGGAAGTCAAATTTTCTATGTATTCCAAGCTCCCATAGTGAGAAGATAGAATATTTTTGGAGCTCATTGGCAATCTCAAGCTAGCTCACTATGTACATTGAGTTTTTGTGATCCAAATCAAACCAAATCAATTTCTACTTGTTTCTCAGGTTGAAGGCCGTACTACATCCTATAGTACACACGTGTGGGCTCACATTTCAATGTTGATCAATGCTTTTGATTAATAATGCTTGTTGTTTGTCAAATTGCCAATCTAGATCAACTTTTTGATGACTAGTTTTCTAATAGATTGTTAAGCAAGCATCCAATCACTCTTGTGGATCTTCTGTATATCCATTTATGGTCCTAAAGTACAGTACTTTCACATGGTACCAGAGCCGAGTACAAGAGTATAAGCCATTGATCTAATGCAAATCCATTTTTAGCAAGTTTTGGTGTTGAAAACTAGTATTGAGAGTGCAAGCTAGAATCTTGATTTTGTTGAGGAGATGGTTTGGACAATCTTCTACACCTAAAGAAGAGTTCAATGTATCACTTCTTTCATGGTAGTTTGATGTGATTTTTGGTGGATATCTTAGAATAAGTTACCAAGATTGAGTGCCATTGATTAGATTTGACATAGGGTCATGAAATCTAATTAATCTAAGCTGAAATCAAGTCCTCTAAACTTGTGTTACGTTTCTTGAAAGTACATCAAAAAGTGTGAGGGAGATTTAGTCATGTTATTGTCCAAAAATAGCCAAAATTGGCAAGAATTGATTCTTTTCACATCATCTTATCTTCATTCCAACTTTGTGAGGGAGTGCTAGGACTAAGATTATAAGTCCATTTGTTGGATTAGAAATCTAATTGAGTGAAACACTACAAGAGAGAGGCCTTATTGAGTTTCTAGAGACAATCAAATCCATTTCTTGGCAAGATTTGTTTGAAAGTAGTTGTCACTTCATCTTATCTTCATTCCAGCTTTGTGAGGGAGTGATAGAACTGTGATTATAAGTCCATTTGTTGAATTAGAAATCAAATTTGAGTGAAACACTGCAAGTGTGAGACCTTTGTGAGTTTCAAGTCAATCAAATCTATTTCATGTTTGTAGAAGTCACTAATAAGATGGCATTTGCTGGAGCATACCTTCTAGAAGCTAGTGAGAGACTGAATTCTACAAATTATGCTATTTGGAAGGTTAGGATGGAGTCACTCTTGGTGCTCCAAGACCTTTATGAGTTCTTGATTGAGGATGAAAATGAACCTCTAGGTGCACATGAGTTAGCTAGATACAAGAAGAGATCTAGGCTTGCACTTCATTGTGTGAAGATGAATGTGAGCAATGATTTGTTGAGAGAAGTATCAACATGTACTAGTGCTAAAGAGGCTTGGGAGTCTTTAGAATCAATCTATGAATCTAGTAACACTTCAAGAGTTTTCATGCTTAGGAATCAGATTATGCAAAGCATGAAGAGAAGTGAAGAGAGTGCACAAGATTATGTACTCAGAATCAAGTCTCTAAATAGGGAGTTGGCTTCCATTGGAGAGAAGATTCAAGATGGAGAGCTTGTACAAATTGTTCTTAATGGTCTAGGAGATGACTTTACAAATTTGGTTCAAAGTTTTGCCATCCAAGACACTTTGCCATCTATTGATAAGCTCCATAGTGCGCTTGTGGCTGAAGAGTGTAGGATGCTCCACACCAAGGCAAGAATGAGTTCATTGTCTTTGCAGGATGGAGATGAGAAAGCCAATTTCTCATTCAAGGGCAAAAAGAAGACCAATGGAAAGAAGAAGCATCCAAAAGAGGCCAAAGAAGAGGATTATGCATCAAGCGCAAAGAACAAGTCAAAGCAAAAATGCTTCTTTTGTGGAAAGGGGCATTATGCATCCGAGTGCTACAAGAGCCTAAGAGCAAAAGAGGAGGAGGACAAACAAGGGAACCCGCATATGAAGAGGATGGAGATGAGGAGATCTCATCTTTGATGGCATCTACATCCACTCCAAGAAAAAGCAACTCAAAGGACACTTGGTGGATTGATAGTGGGGCTAGCTCCCACATGGCTTTCCAAAAGGACACATTCTCAACCTTGCACTCTTTCAATGGTGCTAATAAATTTGTTTCTTTAGCAAATGATCAAGAATATAAGATAGATGGTATTGGTACCATCTCAGTAAGTCTAGGATCTAGCAAAAGGATGGATCTAGACAATGTCCTTTTTGTACCATCAATTACCAAGAGCTTGCTTAGTGTTGGACAACTAATGGATGATGGTTTAGATGTTCACTTCAAGCATGGAGTTTGTTCCATCATGAAGAATGATATTTGCATAGCAAATGGTGTTAAACAAGGTAGTTTGTTTAATTTGGATGCTAAAATTGCTATGGCAAAAGAGGAAATCATTCATTCAAATGTACACTCTTTTTCTCATGTACCAAGTAGTGATAATAAGATGCATGAAACATTCTTAGATGTTTATACAAGAGATGCTTGAATCCATCTAGTATCTTGTGTGAATGAAAGTGAAATCAACAACCTTGGTGTCAATGATCTTGCAAGGATTGAGGAGGAGCAACAAAGTGATGGAAATCTTGAGGATCCACCTCAAAGATCAAGTGCTCCAAGAAGATCCACAACGGCAAGGACCGAGCCTTCAAGGCTCACTTATCTTTCTTACTTCAATGCTTGATGAACCATTTTGCTATGAGATCTACATGAGGCAAACCGAGGTATGCTATGAGAACTACATGAGGCAATTTGAGGGCTTCATCAAAAAGGAAATTGAAGATAAGATGTGTAATGACTCATTTGAGAACAAGTTTTTATGTCTTAGTGATCTAAAAATTGTTATGAACCAATTAAGAGTAAATTGGTTGTTTGATCAAATGAGTGCTCTCGGATTTTGAAAGAGCAAGAATGAGTTAATCACTCATTGTTTTAAAAAATGTGTTTTTTCTTTTGGAGAGGCAAATTGTAAGCTTCTTATGAGAATAAGTGAAACATCCTTGAAGGACACTTATATCCATAAGCAAGTATGTAGCCTCATGAAGTTCAAGATCACTTGTAATTACAAGATTAGGAAAATCATGCTTACTTTTGATGGTTTGTGGACTAGTCATTTTAGCATGATAAATCTTGGTAATAGTAGCAAGTACAAGTTTTGTGATCTTGATCAATGTGATTTTCACAAGACATGGAGACATAAGGTTTCCTTCAAAGAGAAACATCAAGATGAAGGAGGAGCAAGTTTCAAGTTCATGCATCTTCACTCAACATGGAAGAAATCAAGTGCAAAGGTGCAAGGAAGAATCAAGACTCTTCAATTCATCTTGAAGGAGATCAAGATCAAAGAAGCTCTATCTTGGATATGGCGATAGATCATGTCATCATCTTTAGGGGCTCATTAGTCATCTTCTAAACCTGAAGGTGATTCATTTATGATGTTAAGATCAGGTCTTAGAATTGTATATCGATACATTATTGTTTCCAAGGCTAGATTTGAGGAGGAGTGTGAAAAATAGCCTATTTTGGCAAATCTAGCCATGCAGAACTTTGTAAATATTGTGTATAATTGGGTTCCACACATGGATGTCCAAGATGCCACGTGGCAACGCACTCCTAATGTAGGTTAGGTCAAGTCAAAAGAGTTGGTTATGTCTATTTGGTGGTCATCCCTACTTTATAGGACCTACACCTAATTTTAAGGTGAAAATTTGACCAACTAGCTACCTACCAAGCATAACTCTAAGATCTAGGCTAGGGTTTCATTTTAGGCAAGAAGAGTGAGCTAACTTCTTTATTACATGCTGGAAATCCACCTAACTATAGAAGGAAGTCGAATTTTCTATGTATTCCAAGCTCCCATAGTGAGAAGATAGAATATTTTTGGAGCTCATAGGCAATCTCAAGCTAGTTCACTATGTACATTGAGTTTTTGTGATCCAAATGAAACCAAATCAATTTCTACTTGTTTCTCAGGTTGAAGGTCGTACTACATCCTGTAGTACACACGTGTGGGCTCGGATTTCAATGTTGATCAATGCTTTTGATTGTTAATGCTTGTTGTTTGTCAAATTGCCAATCTAGATCAACTTTTTGATGACTAGTTTTCTGATAGATTGTTAAGCAAGCATCCAATCACTCTTGTGGATCTTTTGTAGATCCATTTATGGTCCTAAAGTACAGTACTTTCACAAAAAAAATATCATCTAAAATCCAAATTCCAATATGAAATAAAATGTATCATATATAGATAATAGGTTGAAGGCTCCAACTCAACCACAAAGATGTCATGACTCATAGCCTCAAGAGTCACATGAAACTATGCATGCATCATGGCACATGCTCCTAGTCTCTAGAGCTCACAATGAATCATGATCCACGACCCATGGTCCATGACTTACAATAATCACCTCGACCCCGTCGCCCTCAAGAGAGTGTCTTTGTACAATGAGAGCCTCTATCTCCTCATGATCACCACTCTACTTACTCATTCCAATCGGAGAACTCTATATTACCCTCCTTCGTATAATTGTCCAGATTCTCTTGAGCCTCCTCTGAATCATCCCCTTTGCATAATTGTCTAGATTCCTCAGCTGCAGCTACTACAACAAAACGTTGTTGAGGAGGACAACAACCTAAAGCCTCTCGTGCGATCTTCAGCTTGCTCAATAGTTTAAATTCCCTATTTCTCTTCTTTGTTGTGCAAAAATTTCTTCAGTTTGCTAACATGAAATACTGGATGCACCTTGCATCCCATAGGTAGTTGTAGCTTATAAGCTACTTGGCTCACCTTCTTAATAATCAACCATGGTCCACTACCTAGGAGATAACTTGGCGCACCTTCCTGTGCGTAGCACCTTCTACTTCAAAGGGACCAATAAATACACGCAATCTACTCCCTCAAATTCCCGATAGGTACGATTCTCACAGGCATAACTCTCTGCCCTAGCCACAGCCTAGGACAAGTTATCTCGTGCCATCTCTAGGTTCTACTCCATCTAAGTCAAAAACTCTACAGCAGTAGGTACCCTATACGAAATTCCTATGATTGCAGGACTAAGCGGTCTAAAACCATAATTGAGCTCAAATGGACTCAATCTAGTGGACACGTGTGTCTCTTATCATTGTACGCGAACTCCAATAGCGGTAACCCAGTCTGTTTGCGTACTACTAACATATGCCCTAAGCATATCTTCCAAGATCTGGTTCACTCGCTCTGTCTGACCATCTGTTTGAGATGCTCAAAGCTACTCATCAGCAACAGTGTTCCCAGCTTGGCGAACACCTTAGTCCAGAAACTTCCCATAAACTTAGGATCCCAACAGACACAATGGACTTCGGAAGGCCATGCAATCTGACAATATTCTCAATAAACAGCTCAACAACTTGCAGAGCTGTGACCTTCTTGGTCATTGCGATGGAGTGAGCCATCTTGGAAAACTTGTCTACCACTACCATAACGGAATTTAATCCCTTATGGGTCTTGGGTAGCCCAACAATAAAATCCATAGAAATTCTTTCCCACCTTCCTATACGTATCTCAAGTGGATATAGCAAGCCCGGAGGACTTACTCTCTCGGCCATGTTGACAAGCCGTGCAACGCTGGATGTACTCTCTTACATCTCGCTGCAATCGTGGCCACAAATAATGTCGTCTTAAAAGCTCACTGACCTCATCAATACCAAGGTGCCCTACGTAGGGACTATCATGGCATTCATGTGACTTGTCATCCCAGAGAGGTATATCGTTGAAGCTTGACGCTTATTACTTAAGCCTTACTAGTTAGTAGTTACTAGTACGTAGTTGGTACTAGATTCTAACTTGAAACTTCTAAGTTGTAACTTGTAACGAATGTTTGAAATTTGAATCATGTTTGAAATCATTCTAATTTCTTGCAGGCTTGAGGAGGTCCGGCTCCTTTGGAAGAGCAGGTGGGAGTGGTTTCATAAGCCCCTGCATGCCATGGCCCACATACTCCATCCACTTTGGAGGAATGAGGAGCAATTCACAGATAGGGAGCTCAGGGATGGCTGGAATGCCTATATCTCCCGAGTTTATCCTGATGTACTCAAGCAGGCTAACCTGCTGGATGAGCTCCAGATTTTCAGGCAGGAGATGTTACGAGCTCGTAACCAATGCCGAACCCTAGAGAACACAGATAGGTCAGATACCACAGTCAGGGTCGTGTCCAACGTACATGACCAACAGGGCAAGACAGTGTGAGTAGTGTGCCCCAGCACGGTCCATAGCCATGGCGGGCCTAACACAGCCTAGGGACCATGTCAGCAGGATAGGGCCCCAGTTGGGTCCCGACGTGCAGTCGGCCACGTCAGTGCCACGTGGCCGACACTTGGCAGTAGCATGCTACCAGTCCTCACACTGGGCTAGGAGGGGCTTACTCTATATCAGGGAGTAGGCAAGGTTGGGTGGATCAGTTAGTGTTTGCCCTACTGTGGTGTTAGGATCTATTACACTGGTATCAGAGCCATCTCCTTCTTTGGGAGCTCAGTTTCAGCAAGGGAGAAATCCATCAGAGTGCATAGCAACTATGGTTAATATGCAAAGATAGATAGAGCAGGGTCAGCGCTGGAGAACCAGCTATCTATGGTGGAAATCTCCGTAGGATTACTTGTTTTTACAGTAAAATTTGGATCAACTTTCTAGACCAGGTCCAGCGCTGCCAATCAGGGTTTAAACTTCAATTTTGGAGTGGAAATTCCGGATTTTGGAGCGTTTTCAAGTCAGGAAGTTTGATGCAGACCAGCGCTGTCAGAGCAGCCTCCTTCCTTGAGTTTTGAGTGGAAATCAGTGACAAATTAAGCAAGATTTGAAGCGGATTTCTCAGCAGGTCCAGCGCTGGACAGTAGGGGACAAATTTTAGAATTTATCCTTGTATTTCAAAGGTTTTCTAGAAGTCTGAGCTTCAGACTTGCTTGTCACAGACCAGCGACCTACCAGCTAAGTTCAAATCAGAGATTCAAGCGGATTTTTGAGTCTAAATTTGGACAAATCGGGCCAGACAGGTTGTTGTCCAATCAGCGAGGGCAGGGACTTCAAAATTCCGGATTTCTTTTTGTATTTTTCCGTTTTTTACTCGGTTTGTTGGAGCCCCACATCTGAAATCAGATCAACGAGCTACTTCACTCAAGAACCGGGAAATTTGGATGCCATTTTGAAGCTTCAAGCTGGGATTTTCCGGGACAGCATGTCTGAAATCGTGGGTAAAAGAGCTGAGAGGGTTCTTCTTTGTAATTTCTTTGGAAGTACAATCCTGAGAAACAGCCAAGTCATCTTTCCTTTACCTTGTACAGTTGTAAATTAGTCTTTTGACTTTTTTTCATCAGAAGTTAAGGTAGCTCTCTTCCAGTTCCGAAGATGACCACTCCTCAGGGACCTGATCAACCCCCGGAGAGAGGCTTCGACGAACTTGAAACAGAAGCCTTGGCTTACATAAAAGGGAAGGAACCCATGGAAGTAGAAGAACAGGAACAGTTCGCCGAAGATCTCGACGAACTGGTTACCAAGGAGCAGTTCCTCCAATTGGTAACAGAAGTGGATGAACTGAAGTTGGCATTAGCCAATTTCAAGTCCAGTGTAGACGACTCGTTCGCTGAACTCAAAAACTTGATTTTGAGTTCCGCGAAAGGAAGCCTTCCCTCCACTTCTCAGTTATCCCCTTCTCCACTTCCATCAGTTTCGGGTGAGACTTTAAGGTCTCACCCCAGTGTTTTTTAAGATTTAAAGCCTCCTACTTTTAATGGGGAAGAGAAGGATAGAAATGCAGATATTCTACAAACCGTCCTCAGCAAATGGAAGAACATTCATGCTCTTAAACAGACCCCTGACCATTTGCAAGCAATTGAGGCCAGTCTTTCTTTAGGGCCTATGGCCTATAAGTGGTGGTTAAATCTCCAGGAGACTGGGCAGACTCCCCGGTCATGGAAAGCTTTTGAAGAAGCTTTCCTAAGAGAATTTCTACCAGAAAATGAACTGGATAGAGCCTGGGAAGCCTGGGAAAGAACAGTAATGGATAAATCCCTCATCCAATATATCTCGCAGTATCGAGAATCAATTTTATAGATTAAAAATATGGATGACTATCAAAAAATCAGGGGATTTGTCCGTGGCCTCAAAGATGAATATAAAGTAGAGGTCCAGAGAAACTCGCCTACTACCCTTGAGCAAGCTCTCAGATATGCTCAAATCTATGATGATTCAGTGGGTAGGAAGAGAGCGAGACAACAACCACTTTTTGAGCAGCTTCCTCAGAAAGACTTTCAATTTAAAAAGAAATTTTAAAAAAGAAAGAAAGAAGATAAATTTAAAGGTGAAGCTCCTCAGAAACGCCCTTCACTCATACAGCCCTTAAAACCAGATGATTTTGAGAAAGCCAAACAAGAACGTTTGTGCTTTGTGTGTATGGGTAAGGGACACACAGTCAGACAGTGTCCCAAGGGGCCTTTCACTAAAAAAGATAAAAAAGATAAAAAACAAGTTCATCTTGTTCAGACTGTATGTTTCCCCAGTGACTCGGCAGCTTCCGAGATCAAAGTGTATCATGAAGATCATGAACACTATTGCCAGCTGACCTCTGCAATGCTAGCGAGACCCTTCAGCTTTGGGCCGCATGACCTAATACGTATGCATGGGAAAGTTGGTAACCAGTCAGTAAGAGTCATGGTTGATGATGGGGCAACCCATAATTTCATCAACCACACCCTGGTTAAAAAGCTTAAACTACCAGAAGTACCTAGTCAGCATAGGTACATAGTTTCATTAGCTAAGGGTGAAGATAAAAAAAATATGGGAAACTATGGTAAGTAAGTTAAATCTTGGTATTCAGGGGTACCAAGATGAAATAAACTTTCAGATAATGCACCTGGATCGAACAGATATTGTTCTCGGGAGAGATTGGCTCTACAGTTTAGGACCTTCCCTCCACAGAAACTATCAGGAGAACACCCTCAGCTTTCAGTATAAAGGCCGAGAGATCCAGTTGCATGGGGAGCATGATGTTCCCAACAGCCCTATGGTCTGCAGTTCAGAGCTCTGTCAGCTAATCGGAGACGAAGACCATCAGGTATTCTTATGTGACTTTCAGTTTATTCCTGAAGTTTCTATTTCCAGTTCTATTCAGCGGAAAATCAGTAAATTAGAAACTTTATTGTCTAAATTCAAAGATGTTTTTCCTGAAGATTTGCCACATGGTTTACCACCTAGCAGAGAGGTAGATCATGTAATAAACCTAGTACCAGGTACAGCACCTGTTTCTAAACCTCTGTATCGGGTCAGCCGAACAGAGGATGAAGAAATAACTAGGCAGTTAACAGACTATCTTGGGAAAGGCCAAATTCAGACCAGTAGTTCACCATGGGCCTCACCAGTCCTATTGGTGAAAAAGAAAGAGGGGTCTATGTGTCTTTGCGTAGATAACAGAGCCCTCAATAAAGTCACAATTAAGAATAAATACCCTATGCCTCGGGCACACGAGTTGTTTGATCAACTCGACGGGGCTAAGTTTTTCAGCAAAATAGACCTCAGATCGGGATATCATCAAGTCCGTATAAAATCGGAAGATGTCTCGAAAACAGCTTTTAGGACTCGTCACGGTCATTATGAGTTTAAGGTGATGCCATTTGGGCTCACAAATGCTCCAGCTATCTTTATGACCTTGATGAACAGTGTCCTCAGACCATACTTGGGTAAGTTTGTAGTCGTATTTTTAGATGACATCCTCGTCTACAGCAAAACGAGGAAGGAGCATCTAAAACACCTTAGAAAGGTGTTTCGACTGCTCAGAAAGCATAAGCTTTATGCTAAACAAACCAAGTGTGAATTCTTCATTGAAGAAGTAGCATATTTGGGTCACATTATCTCTTCAGATGGGATTAAGATGGACCCAAATAAGGTTAAAGCCATACTCAGTTGGCTGAGACCTCAGAATATTTTGGAACTTCAAATCTTTCTTGGTTTGGCGGGATATTACAGACGATTTGTCAAAGAATATGCTCAGATAGCAGTCCCTATGACAAATCTCCTTAAGGGAAAGGGAAAGGAGTTCATTTGGGAGTCCGCACAACAGGAGAGCTTTGATGCTCTCAAAACAGCCTTAGCTACAGCACCAGTTTTAAAAGTCGTCGACCCCAATCAGCCATTTGTGGTCGAAACAGATGCTAGCGACTTTGCAGTAGGTGTTGTGCTAACTCAGGGTGGACGACCA
This sequence comes from Diphasiastrum complanatum, assembly GCA_029204225.1. Taxonomy (NCBI): domain Eukaryota; kingdom Viridiplantae; phylum Streptophyta; class Lycopodiopsida; order Lycopodiales; family Lycopodiaceae; genus Diphasiastrum; species Diphasiastrum complanatum. The sequence goes on along the minus strand of CM055096.1, from coordinate 28,804,397 downwards.
GTTGCGTTCGAGAGTAAAAAACTCGAGCCAACACAGACTAGGTATAGTGCCTATGAAAAGGAACTCTTTTCTATAGTCCATGCCCTTAAGACTTGGAGGCATTATTTGTATGGTGCCAACTTTGAGGTCCTGACAAACCATGAGAGTCTCAGATACCTTTGCAATCAACCTGAGCCTAGAGGTCGAAAAGCTCGTTGGGCAGAGTTGATGCAAGAGTTTGACATGTCTATCAGATATAGGCGTGGAAAATTCAATACAGTTGCAGATGCCCCTAGCAGAATGCCTATGATAAACGAGCTGAGTTTTACTCAGATTCGTAATGAGTTACTCGAGTCCTTGAGAGGGAAATGCCAGCATGATGCATTTCTCTCTATTATCTGGAACTCAGTCCAGAACAGACAGTTACAGACTCCAGAACCAGTTCCCGGGGCTGGTGCCAGTTCATCCAAGAATACGGCAGCTTCCGTTGAGGATGATGATGAGTCCGAGTATACGTCGTCAGATGACGATGAGGATTCTGAGCCTGTATTACCCAAGCAAACGCTAGGGGTTGAGGGTCAGTTGACTCAAGGATTCAAATGGAAACAATATTCCATTCAGGATGAGTACTTGCTCTATAGAGATAGAGTATGTGTCCCCAATTCAGAGGATTATAGGCAGCAGGTCCTATATGAATGTCATGACAATCCTAGCGCGGGACACCCAGGCATACAGAAGACCTATGAGCTTCTTCGTAGGCAATTTTTCTGGCCCAGTATGAAAAAGGACGTCTACCAGTATGTAACCAGTTGCCAAAAATGTCAAGTAAATAAAGCAGAGCGTTTAAAGGCAGGAGGGTTGTTGCATCCCTTAGAAATACCAGCTGGTAAATGGGAGAGTATCTCCATGGATTTTATAGTAGGCCTGCCTAAAACCCAAAAGGGTAATGACACTATATGGGTCACAGTTGACCGTCTGACCAAAATGGCTCATTTTATTCCGACCAAAACAACCGTTAGAGCTCCAGAGTTAGCGAGGTTGTTTGTAGACGGGCTATTTAAATTGTACGGTCTACCTTCCGACATAGTCAGTGACCGGGACAGTAAGTTTACTGAAAATTTTTGGAGGGCAGTATTCCATCATCTCCATACTAAACTTAATATGAGTACCACCGACCATCCACAGACGGACGGTCAAACAGAAAGGGTACATCAAGTGCTGGAGGTTATGCTTCGTGCATACATCAGTAAGAAGCAGACTAATTGGGAGGAGTATCTCTCGATATTAGAGTTTGCTTACAACAGTACCAAACATTCAGCTACGGGATACAACCCATTTATGCTGATGTACGGTTTTCAGCCACGCTCACCCACAGCTGTAGGGTTTAAACAAGAAAAAGTTGAAGCAGCCAGAAACTTTTTAGAAGACCTAAACCAGATGATAGAACATGCTAAGCGTAGCATTAGACAATCCCAAGATCGAGCCAAGCATTATGCAGATCCACACAGACGGGATGTGCAGTTCTCCACTGGTGAGAAAGTCTACTTGAGAGTCCCAGTTGACTCTAAAACCCTCAAATCAGGAGTGTGTGCTAAGTTGTCTCCAAGGTATTGTGGTCCCTTTACCATCAGTAGGAGACTAGGCGAGGTCACCTATGAACTAGAACTCCCACACAACAGTAAGGTTTTTCCAGTCTTTCATGTAAGTCAGTTACGAAAAGCCTTAACCAGATCAGATAATCTAGTAGGGGACAGTGTTCTAGTTCTCCCATTGGATCCTCAACAACCTCCACATGAACCAGAGGAGATTCTTGATAGTAGAGAGACGCAGACTCGTCATACTCTATAACGAGAATATCTGGTTAAGTGGAATGATCAGCCTGTTGAGAATGCCACTTAGGAAAGAGGCAGCGTCCTTCGCAAGATTTTTCCAGACTTTGTCTTAGAGGACCAAGACGGTTCTTAAGGGGGAGGGAGTGTTACGAGCTCGTAACCAGTGCCGAACCCTAGAGAACACATATAGGTCAAGTACCACAGTCAGGGTCGTGTCCAGCGTACATGACCAACAGGGCAAGACAGTGTGAGTAGTGTGCCCCAGCACGGTCCATAGCCATGGCGGGCCTAACACAGCCTAGGGACCCTGTCAGCAGGATAGGGCCCCCAGTTGGGTCCCAACGTGCAGTCGGCCACGTCAGTGCCACGTGGCCGACACTTGGCAGTAGCATGCTACCAGTCCTCACACTGGGCTAGGAGGGGCTTACTCTATATCAGGGAGTAGGCAAGGTTGGGTGGATCAGTTAGTGTTTGCCCTACTGTGGTGTTAGGATCTATTACAGGAGACCTTGGAGTTCTCCACTGGCCCGGCGCTTTTGAGAGACGGTAATAAACTGACCAAGGTCCACCGTCCACTTAAGTTTTTAACATTATAGTTTAAACTTGAAACTTCACATTTTACTGCACAATTACTCAATCATATTGTTGGAACTTGGTTGCAACTTGCTAGTACTAACTGCCCCTTGAACTGCGATTCAGGCCAGCTGTGTCCTGTGTCATTGTGGTCGAAATTTGGGGTTGATGTCCCCAAATTGCGTCGCCTTGCCATCTTGATTCTTTCACAGGACTGCATTACAGTCGCTTGTGAGAGAAACTGGAGTGTCCATTCCCTGATTCACACGAAGAAGAGGAATCGACTCTCCTCTGCACAGTTGGAGAGGTTGGTGTATGTACACGCCAACCTGAGACTTTTGGGTCGACTCCAAACCACCCCAAAGCCTGTCCAGGTAACCCATAAATTATAATTTCTAACATGTTATCCCAGTTGGCAGTTAGTAGATACTAAATAGATCAATCATCATAGTAGAGTGTAGCTAAATTTTAACTTTTGTCGGCCCTTGTAATTTTGTCTTGACTCTTGATTTCAATGTGCATTGTGACATGTGCGTAGGTTAATCCCGATATGATCGATGTGGCAAAGGTTCCAGAGTTGCCACCGAGTGACCAAGCAGAGGACGTGTACGCATTCCTCCATGAGGAGGCCATGCAGAGTGCAAGTGATAAATTAGGATTAGCTCTAGCCTCTAGGCTCTTAGAAGTTAGTACTTGCTATCAAGGTTGACAACTCGTTGCATGTGCCATGATTCTGACTTGTCATTTCAGGCTTGTCGCTTGTCAGTTCAAAGTTGAGAGTGTGTCACTTGTCGAAGGTCTTGAATTGTCTAAGGTCTTGAATTAAATTTTCGAAGCTCGAACTAATTATTGTAATTTACTAATTTGCAAGCAATATTACGTTTGTCCCTCCTTGTGTGTAGGACTTGTCACTCGAGCAGAGCGCAAGAGGAGGACAGGAGAGGGTAGCAGCTCCCGTGCTCACAGCCCTGAGGCCCCTGACGACGAGTCTGAGTCTGAGGCATCGTCAGGGTCAAAGTCCTCAGAGGAGGAGTATGTGGATGAGGAGTCCGAGGAGAGTGAGGATGAGGATGAGGGCCATCATACCTCTGCCTCTGATGAGGATTTCGCACGAGAGAACACAGCAAGCTCCACAGCACCAGCGAGCAGGAGACTCAAGCGTAGGAGAGCTTAGAGTGCTCATTGTACTTTGTAGATTGTAGATGTCACTAGATGAGCATTGACTCTTGAGCTGTTTACACATCATGATTTATCATCAGAGTTGAGACATGTGACATGTCGCATGTGGCATTACATTGGTGACCGGATTCATGAGGCACCTGGCATATGTATTTACAATTTATTACTGTTATGTTATGAAATTTGAATCATGATATATTATGGATTCTCATTTGAAATTTCTGATTCCTGAAGTTAACTGTAGTCTGTTAGTCGATTATCTAATTACTATTTAGAATTTAGGAATATCAGGATTCAGGATTCAGTAGTTAGTAGTTACTAATGGTGGATTGATCACCCACTGTTGGATGCCATGTGCCAGGTGATAGGAATAGCAAGTAGCAAGACTCATAGAAGTTGAGGGAGGTGCATTCTACACATTGGCCTTCTCCGTTCCACGAGCTTGGAGAGAAAGGGTTGGGACACCTTGCTTCACCCCAATGATATTTTGTATCTAGTCAAAATTTGCTACATCACTTATGAACTAGCCCCATACTCTCATAGAGTGCGAGTACAATTGACACTTTGTCAATAGAGAAGCCTAGGTCTTGTAATCTTTGAATAAGCAGGAGCTATGGATTGATTGGAAGCCTTTCTTGAAATCCGTAAAGCAGTAATAGACCTTCTCCATAGAGAGAGAGAGAGGTTCATTATTGTCTTTGAATGCCATGAGAATTATAAGATGAAACATTACATCTCAAGTGTCATAGTTTGTACGTATAGCATAGTTACTAGCCAATTCAAATCGAGCGATTTGAACCAACCGATTCAAACCAGTTAGCTGGGTTCGAATCATGAAAAGGTTCGAACTTTTTATTTTTTATCTACCCAACACTAACTATTAACTTCTAAACTCTAACTATAAACTAACTATCCATCTTTTTCCACCCATTCGCTTCTTCTTCTCTCCACTCTATTAAGCTCTCTCCACTTGTTCCTCTCTCCACTACTGTATTAAGCTCACTCCTAAGTTCTAAGAACTTCTAAATTCTAACACTTTTTCACCTTCTTAAAAGTTCAAACTTCACTCCCAAACTATCTCTCATCATTCACACTCTCTCCCCCTAAAATCCACAATGCACATTCTCTCTCCCCTATCAATCACGATTCTCTCCACTAAATCCACACTCTCCAAGTTCCTCAAGAGCAAAGGTGCATGTCTCTCTTAGGCATCTCATGGAATGAACCCCAACCGATTCCGATTCGGTTCCAAATCACCAATTCTTTGCCTTTGAATTGGCAATTAGTGCAAGTTTACTAAAGACTAACATCAATACTTAAAAGTCACTATAACATGACACATGATCCTTTCCAAGTCCTCCTATTTGCAAGACTTGTTGTGACCTATGTGGTCCATCCTCTAGATGCATTTCCCTTCAACCTCTTTTAAAAGCTTGGTTTCCGGGACACCTTGCTTTATCATTTTGTGGCTACTTACAATGAAATGGCGACCGTCTTATTTGAGCACTGGATTTGAATGTGTTTTCTAGGGGGATTCAAGGCATCTCAGATGTGTTGTACAATAGGAACTCATTGATTCTCTGCTTTCGGCTCTACAATAGGAATGGTTGTTTTGATGATTTCTGGGATCTTTAGTGTAATGATTGTTGTAGAAATTTTCTTACACACCTTAAACTACTTATGAAAATCCATGCCATTCTTGCAGCAAATATTTCAGCTTCTATAGAAGATTGTCCTCAAGTGATTGCTACTAAACTATTTCCTCGCATAGTTTCTTACTAGAAACTTAAATTAAACTGCTGATTGTTTAAAAGAACGTCTAGAATTCAAACGCATGAAATTCATAAACTTTTAGCCCTCCCCTTTGCCCAAAACCCTGCCCTGCCCGCCTGCAAACTTCCGCCCGCAGACTTGCGGGCGCTGGGCTCACATCACATTTGTAGCATTTGTAGAACTTTTCGCATTGTTGATTTAAACTGTTCGACAACTGCTCAAATAAGACGGTCGCCATATCCACTAATTTTGGCCATACCTAAATATGTCCACCTTCGGCGGACACACTTTGCTAGTATGATCTTAGTACTTTAAATGCTTTTGATAACATCTACGGCATATGCAGTCGGTGGTATTTTGTTCCTTTTTTGCAGGCTCCACTTCAGCATATAAATTCATGCAACATCTTTAAAAGAAGCATTTTGCGGCTGTTTCTGCCAACACCATTTTCTTTATATCAACACTGACAACACTTGTCTTTCTGAGGACAGAGAGTAACAGGTGAAATGTCATGTACATGGACAACAAAATGTACGGGCCCATTGGACCATATGTTTTGGGGTCATGGATCCATCACCTATTATTGTATGTCGTTTATTATTTGGCATTTATCAAAGTCATTTATGACTCATACACTCGTAGTTGTTACTCCAACCCTAACTCATGGACAATAGGGCCTCAAACAATGGACTTAGTATCGATCATTGATTGATCAGATGCTTAGCTCTTAGCTCAATTACCATCACTTGGCTTACCATATTCACTTTTGTTTGTTTGTTTTTAGCATATTCTTTTAAAGATCACTGATTCTGGCAGTTCAATGTTCTCCAGTGCTTTACCAATGGATATGCATTCTTCTCTCTGTTATGTGTTCTATTTGCAATATTTTGTTGAAATTGTATCACAAAAGAGAGAGCAACTCAAGAGCTCACCATGCAAATGTTCTTGAAGGTTGCCTTGGGGCATGAACTCATAGACCAGTATGCGATGGCCTTTATCTGCACAATAGCCGATTAAGTTAACAAGGTTTGGATGATTCAACCTGCTGAGGATATCTACCTCAACCCTGAATTCTCTCTCCCCTTGTGCACTGCTGCTTAGCGCTGGATCCATCTGCTTTATGGCAACGACCTGGACCACAAAATTGGGAACCATCATTATACTAGCAATTAGTGATACGAAATGTAGCGGACAATTGCTTGATTGAGTACAAGCATCTCCAATTTCCTGCAAGAAAACTTACACCAAGCATGAAAAAAAAACAACAGAAATAGGTTCCCTGTGAGAGAAAGCAACTTCCCTAGGAATTTGGAAAAAATCAAATGATTCAGGAGGTAATAAGGGCAAAAGAAGCACCTGTCCCATGCTAAGAATTCCTCGATACACACGACCAAAGCCCCCTTCGCCCAAAAGCCTACTGTAACAAAAATCGTTTGTAGCTTTTCTCATTTCTTGCAACGTAAATACATTTGCCACCCTTGCTGGTAACCTGATGATTGGTGAAAGTGGTGTAGCCTGATAATATTCCAAAGGTTTTTGAAGCCCTATAAAAGCCAAGGTCAGACAGAGTTTTGAATGACCCTTAAACATTACAGTAAGTACCACTAGAAAAAAGGTTTGATAGATGTGGAATCTGGATAACAAAAATCAAAGCTACAGAAGCCCTTTAAAAAAGTTGAAACCCAGAAATTACGACTGAGAACATGGCCAGTCACAACCAAGTAGTCAATATTTGTGGATAAAGATACTGATATGTGATACTAGTTACTATGAGATGATAGAGAAAATATATTGCTACAGGAAAGGAAAATATATAAGTTTTACTCACAGCACCAGGACAACAATTACTTTGTCAATTCAGTAGCATGTACTGAAAATGATAGTATCCAAACATGAATAGCAGGAATTCTAGAAGTGCAGTCAGTAAATTTGCATATCTCCACTAACACCTTTTGACCATTCTATTTACCAAAGATAATCCTTTGTTCCACTATATCCAAACGTCGCAAACATCACAAAGTAGAAAGATGAGGATTTCTCGTATCCCTAAAAATGGGGTACACCAAAGTGCTCTTAACTTGATATGCCTACTGTCTCTACTGGAGTGAGGCAAGGGGTTCTGTTGTGGCTCCAAATATTACAAATATTAAGTTATGGTTCCTTGTTTGATAAGTGTCAATTGACCACAAACCTTTTATAAGTTGCAAAATATTACTCCTCAAGATTTGTCACCTAATTTGCCACACCATTGTAAACTTTGAGATTAGCCTTCCTTACAGATCACGACTTAAAAACTTATGCACAGTAAAAATAGTGTCGTCAATGTTTGAAAGTTTTTTGAAACAAGTTGTTGATTCTCGTACAGAGTTCATCATATTCAATAACATTCTTTAGCTTCCAGAGTAGCTTGTTTGCTTGGTCTTGCATCTTAAGGGCAAGAAGTGCAGTACCTCAGTGCTGATATTGTCAATACATGCCTGTATGATAGCACCAAGCTGCACATTCTAACAGTATGATAGCACCAACTGCACATTCTAACAGTCTGTATGTTTCAAAACGGAAATTGCATACCGTTGCACACCTTCATTTCAAACGTAATTGCAATGCTTGCAGGACAATGAGGAGCAGTTTACTGAACTATTAAAGGCCAAATAATTCATGTTGATTTCCTTTTGTGCCTGCCCTTTTACTTATGTTACTTTCAGTATTTTTATGTTTGTTCCTCAAATTTAGATCTCTTCTATCATTTTCAATGTTTAGCAAATTGATTAGTGTTTCCTTGCTCATACAACCAGACAGCAAATGCTCAAACTTGAACGTCTACAAGAGCTTAACTCTTCATAGTAATAGACGAAATGCGAAATTGAACAATGATGTCTGATCATTAAACATTTGGAACTCATATTGTATTGAGGTGCCAAGTCTTCATGCCACATCGAGCAGAGTAGTACCAAATCACATGCATTTTTTCAGCAGCTGCTTGGACCAATGGTTCTCTTTTTTATTTCAGGGTACCATGGTAGTTATTGGGGTTGGTTGAAGTAGACGATTGTACTGTTTACTTATTGGATAACCATGTGATCAAGTATGCTACACTGCTTGATGGGGATGAGTTGGTGATCCAATGAAGTCATAAACTATGAACAATATTTTACAATTTGGATTTTCGAACTGAAAATGAATGGTTAACACCTTTCGGGCAAAAAGTAGCCATTGTAATTGATCCGATTAAGGCATGCTATAGCTCACTAAAAGAAGAGTTCTACAGCTTCAAGATGGATATATATATTCCCATGTCAAAACAAGGCTCAGATCATAGAGATTTTTAAGAAAGACAATAGAAATCTACTTTGGGCAATTATGGATCAATCATAGCTTTCATTAAAAATTGGGCACCATTTTCAAGTACTAATTTCCATTGGCATATTGTTCTTCTTCACTAGTTCATAAAACATTCTTGATCCATCCAATTTTGCATGGGATATCATTTGAGCAACAAAGTTCTTTATGACAATGTATTCTTCGACTACTCTTGGTCTACTCAAATTGTTATGTTATCCATGTATAGTAGACATATTCCTTGTTTTTGTGACCTCTACTAGCACATACATATTGGTAGCTTTTATGCTATATGCAATAACGGTTCCTCTAGCATACACATTTGACTATCCTCTTTAACATAGGCGATTTTGGTCCAACAATAAGTGGTGATTTGATTAAGACATTGTATTCTCTAACTAAGGTCCAAAGTCCAATCCACTGCACAAATAAGGACACATCAAAGAAAAAAAAGCATAGTTAATATAGAAGCAATGTCTAATGTTCAACATCAACACTTTTTGTAGAGAGTTGACACTGAAGGTCGGCCAAGGGAGAGCTAGATACAGGCCATTCACAGACGGTCATATTTGTCAATAGACTGCATGCTTTGGCAAATTAGGCCCCCATGCACTATGTTTAAGTCACTAAGTCCCATTATTGGTGACTCAGTATTTGGATGAGCTTGCATGTTCTTATTGGGTTCCAAAACCTCACTCATTGGAATCTCCAATTAGCTATCAATGGGAATGATGTGTCTTCATTTTTTTGGAGCATAATCTAATTTATGCTTAGTCAACAACTTTCTTTCATCAACACCTTATGGAGACTATCATATTTTGTAGTACCATTTTCTAGTTCATGCTCTCTGTGTTATTTTTTCACAAACATTGAGAAAGTTTCTAACACATATATAGCTTGATATGCCCATCATCTTTTGAATGTCCATATGTCCAATCTCAAAGAGCCTGTGGATCTAGATGATGGATTCTCATGCGTGTACCCTTTTTGAGAGATGTGAAATAACTTATCTTTTGCTACCTCCATGTTTATGTTCTTGAATCATGTTCTATCTTGTATACATGATCTTGGAGATAAGAACAAAATTTAACATTGTAGTAGAGCTATCATCAAGATAGTTATATACACAAAGTAGCCCTAAGTAGTACACTATTAAGTATTGGGCCAATTTCCATAAAGGTCACATCCTTATGGGACCCATGTACTCTAAATTGACCTAATCTCTTAAAGGTTCCAATAAGGGCCTCTAGATAGTATATATACCTCTATCATTTAGTCATTAGACATATAAGTTGGCATTGTTGGGGCTTTTCTTGAGAGAACCCTTTGTTGTTGAGATAGCACCCTGAGTAGCTCATTTTGCAATAATTGCATGTCCATCTTTTCGTTCCCGAAGCTCCATATGTGAAAGAAATGACTACGTGATCTCAAGTGAGATCTTTCTTTCTAGGCATGGCTGAGAGCTCTCTATTCTAATTTCTCTCAAGTCTCTTCTTTCAAATATGTTGGGTAGAATATTTGACACGTTGACAAACCTATTCATCTCTCTCTCTCTCTCTCTCTCTCTCTCTCTCTCTCTCTCTCTCTCTCTCTCTCTCTCTCTCTCTCTCTCTCTCTCTCTCTCTCTCTCTCTCTCTCTCTCTCTCTCTCTCTCTCTCTCTCTCTCTCTCTCTCTCTCTCTCTCTCTCTCTCTCTCTCTCTCTCTCTCTCTCTCTCTCTCTCTCTCTGGGATCCAGAGTGTGACGATGATGACAACATGCATATTTCATACAGAAGGAAGTGCACCACTCAGAGCCATGTTGTAAGTACAGTTATCCGACCTAACATGAGGAGATACACTTCTCATCCTCCTAGACGACGACGACTAACAAATCCACCTCATATTGCGACTTGTATCACATCCTTCTAAAACATTAGTAGGACATGATGATAGGGCTATATCTTTATGTTTTGGCCATTAGTAGCAGATATATATCTATAGGTCTCACTCATCAATCTTATTATAATTAGATGTTTTTTCCTTACTGTTCCGAAGACGTTTCATATGCTCCCATTGATACCACAAACTTGATATGTATTTTCTTGTCTTATAAGCCTTTTGACATGGAAAAGACATTAATAAAGCTTTCTTTCTTTCTTCTTCTCTCTCAAGGCATGCGGTGCACTAGTAGCAAGCCACAACTTCTCTCTCTATATCCAACAAAAATTATGGGGCCTTTACTAGTTGTAAAGCCATCACTACCTATCATCATTCATGGATTCCTATACATGATTAATGCACTCTTCCTTCAAATAAAAGCTACAAACCTCAATACTTCAGGTCAACAACCTAGCCACAATTTCATTGAATGGCAATGAAACAGTGGCAAAGATTCGAATGGCAACAAGTTAGCAACCCGAAAACAAATAGTGAGGCAAGTTGCGACAAATCAATTACCAACAGAGTTTCCAACAACAAGTTGCAACAAATCAGTTACCAACAGAGTTTCAATGCAAACTCATTATCAATCCTCCAGGCTCCGGGTCATGATGCTTGTCCTCTTGCAATGAGCCAAATCTAGCAATGAAACTAACCTTCGGGCTCCAACTACAAAATCCCGATGCATGTCCTCCTCCTATCAATGCCTTGAAGACGATAAAGTGAGGAAGAATTGTGGTCCAAATCGTTTTGAAATAGAATCTCAATTCTTTCAAGAAAGAATAGCCATTCAATGAAACTTTACCATAGTGAGAGAAATTCACTTGAGATAGTGATAGTCTCACATAATGAGAGATTCTCATGAGATAGTAACAAGCACACTATCAACCGCATTCGCCCACCACCACTAGGGCAAGATTGTTAATCTATCAGAAATCCAACAAGAACTTACACGCCTAGAATGCTTGAGCATTTCAGGCAACCACACCCCCAACCATGGCTATTACACAGTCCACACAATCCACCTATGCCACATCCCAAACATCAATAGCACCATCTAGGTCATCTACCATTGCACACCCCTAACCATGTCATTTTTTAATGGCAGTATTGCAAAATGGCCAGAGCAATGGCCCAATCCTATTCTTGTGCACAACCATTCATCTACTCAATGACATTTAGGAACCACATATTCCAAACAAAATTAAAAATTTGATTCAAATTTCGAATAGATTTAAATGTTTCAAAAGGTTCAAATCACAACTCTCTAGGACTAGCTAGACTTTCATAATGACAAAACAAAGTACAAAGCAATAAGCCACTTCTTTCCATTGTCAAATGTCATGTAAGCATTTGACAAAACTCTCAACTTTGAAGGTGGTGAAAGTACTTGTTTGACAAACAACGCTAAAAGTGATCACAAAACTAACATATGATGGTCAAAGTACCTGTTTGAAAGACAACCCTAAAAGTATCACAAAACTGACATATCACATTTTTTTTTTCACAATAGATGGCATGAACAATAATTTGCAAGTACTCGTTAGTTTATAAGATCCCTTTAACTAGTCCTAGTATATGCCATACTACTCTCTACAAATAAGGATTGCGGAATATGTTCTTCTTAGCTTGTTTGATTGTAAATTCTTAAATATCAAAATGAAGACTGGAGGCATGCTCTCGATACAAGAAACCCTTTAACTAAGCACGATACAAAAGTGGATTGACAAGAAACTCATAATACATACAAATTGAAGGATAATGACGTGTCAATTTTGAAAAATAATCCATAAATGTATTTCGTTATGGAATAAAGCAAAGGCCTTCAAGAGCCTACAAAATAAACTCAAGAAACCAACCAACAAACTACGCCTATGATTTCTCACATAGAAACTCACATATTGTATCTTCGGAATCTTTGTGTTGCTTTCTCTTCTTCCACAAGGTAAACATCTTCAAGGACAACATGTAGATTCAATATTTCAAAAAAAAGCTTGTAAAGCCTCATTCCTGCAACCAAGAGTGACATTAAGATGAGAGGTAATCTGTCAAAGATCTCTCTCTCTCTCTCTCTCTCTCTCTCTCTCTCTCTCTCTCTCTCTCTCTCTCTCTCTCTCTCTCTCTCTCTACGCCCCCCCATTATCCAACTGTCACTAATTCTTCAAAAGCAATGGGCACTAATCTCCTCCACCCATGATAACCTACCAAGGGCTCTAAAAGCTTGTCTCTCCTCTCTACCAATTACTTAATGTAGAAAATGATGCTCCATCCCACTATAGGTTGTGTTTAAGTCTTTTAGTTGCCTTTCATGTCCTGCAATACATGCATTAATCATACATTCCACACTAAGTTGCACCGGAACAATGTCCCACTAGCAGATCATTGCAGAACGCCATAAAGGGAATTAACCCTAAATTTTTTAAATTACAGCCTACGAAACTAGGAGCAATCGTATCATTCCCTTTATGACAGGGTGAAAAAATTACAAGTATAAGTTGCCATTTTTTATGGCATGTCCTCGTATTCTCCAATTATAGATGATAATTGAATTCCATGCTCAATCTGTATGTTCCTATTATCACAAACTCATTCACATCTATCACACACACTTGGGGGCCAATAGGTGGCAATGCTTTGTTATGGCCATTGGCAAACACAGGGATACATGTGGCTCATTAGTCCCTAGGGGGTCCCGGCAAGGTGACACTCAGCCCTGTATTCGGGATAATAACCCTTAGGTACTAGGATCTAGAGGGCTTGGTCTCCATTGTTCCTAATAGTGGTATCAGAGCACCGTGGATCCTGGTCTGGTGGGTCAGCGCATTTTCTCCTCCTCCTCTAGCGCTACTTTCTCTCTTAGCGTTCTTCCTCCTCCAGCGCTTTCTTGTTGTCCTTTCTTCCTAGCGCCATCAAGAGAGCAGTTGGAGATCTGATTTTTGACAGGAGAGAAATTCCAGTGGTGGGCGCTCAAGTCTACAGCAGCATCTGTGCAAAAAGAAGCATCCATCACAAGAGAAATCGGATTTCAACAAAATCTGATTTTTGGACGGCGCCGGGACCTGATTTTTTGGAGCTGATAGTTGGGTATCCATTCGTGATCAGAATTGGATCAGAATTTGAGGATAAGTTCTGGAAGCTACTCGCTGGAGGGCGCAACAGATTTCACTCTGAAATCTATTATACTTTTCCAGATATTCACGTTTCAAGTCAGATTTTTGAGTTTTTGGCCAGAATCGACCTTCTAGAGTTGAAGAAGCTACAAATCCAAACGGTTGCGGATTTTCCAGAAGCTGGACTTGGGCAAACTAATATACAGTAGGGCGCTCTAGGAGGAACAGATCCCTCGTTGATTGGCAACCAGAATCAGCGTTGGTGATTCTCAAAAGTTTGATCAAAATTCCTGATTTTTCGGAAAGAAGTCAAGAATTGCCACGTCAAATCTGCACGCTGTTGCGACGCAACAAATTGCATTTCCAAATTAGAGAAGCCTTCTCTCTCATTCTTTTGTTTTGCATGTCAGTGCATGTTACTACACATCGATTTTTGAAGCGTGTTTAAACATTGTTCTGTCTATTCTGTTGCGCATGCTTAATTTTATAGACATGAGTCATACTCCAATAGATGAACTTGAAGATATAATCATGTCTAGTCTGCCTCATGGAAGTTCTCCTGTAGAAAAGAGCCAGTCAGTTCCTCTTTTACCGCCTACTCAAGAACCCTTTCAATATCCCTCCTTGCATGACAACATGCAGGATGAGGACATGAATGAGGGGGACGAAAATGAAGAAATATCATTAAACCTTTTTGAGTTGAGGCAGTGGTAGTAGAAACATATGATCATTTAAAAAAATTAGAAGAGTCTGTTGAAGAGCAAGCCAATACTCAACAAGAAACCAATGAAAGGCTTTCCAGACTTGAAAGACTAGTACGTGATAGTGTTCAAAGTCTTAGTGCTTTAAAACGAGCTGTTTTAGCGCAGTATCGAGTGAATCCTGCTATCCACGTTTGTAGCCCTTGTCCCACCATCACCCCATAAGGTAGTACCTAAGGATTTGCGTCTTCCCACCTTTGGTGGAGAAGAAAAAGACCGTAACCGAGATGCCTTTCTCGTTAAGCATCATGATGCTTTTCGATTAAAAGGGACTCCTGATGAGGATCGGCCTCTAGAGGCTAGCATCTCCCTGACGGGAAAAGCCTTTAGGTGGTGGATAAGTCTGCAGGAAAGTGGTTCAGAACCAAAGACTTGGGATAGTTTTCAAGATATGTTCAAGAAAAACTTTCTCCCTAAAAATGAAACTGATAGAAACTGGGAAGATTGGGAAACCTGTTGCATGGGAAACCATCCTCTTACCCAATACATCGCCAATTATCGGGATGCTACCATGAAATTGTCTGACTTAGATGATTATAATCAGGTAAGGGGATTCATTCGGGGTTTGCAAGCCGAATACCAAAAGTATCTTCGGCCCTTGAAGCCTAAAACATTGGAGACTATCACCCTAGCTCAGACTTATAATGACATAGTTCGCCCAAAAGGTAAAAGAATTGTAGAAGACACCCGACCTGAGTCCTCCAAGCATGGAGAGAAGCGAAAAATTCCAACATCTAATTCTTCGAATAAAAAGAGGTATAGATTGTCGAGAAGTGACATAGAAAAAGCCAAGAGGGAGCACTTGTGCTTCATTTGTATGGGGAAAGGTCATAATAAGAGTCAGTGTCCTAGGTTGCAACACAAAGGGAATGCTGACGAAACTCCCGGTAAGAACCAAAATGGTTCTTTTAAAAAACCGGAGAAGCAAGTTCATATTGTTCAAGTTTTGCCTTTGGGAAAGTCTTCCAAGGTAAAGTCTGTTCATGTATCTCATGTAAATGAGACACATACCTGTTCAGTTACTGCCAACATTTGGCAACCTGCAGTCGGACCTCATACTATTTTCCGACTGTTAGGAAGTATTAATGGCCAGAAAGTTCGGACAATGGTGGACGATGGGGCAACCCACAACTTTCTAAACCATTCTTTGGTGAAGAAGTTGAAGTTAGAGCAAAAACAAAGTGATCATCAGTACGTGGTTACACTTGCTGATGGTCAGCGTAAAGATATTTATGATACTTTTGTTCCACAAGTTCCCATACAAATCCAAGACTATCAAGATACTTTAGACTTTCAAGTAATGAGCTTGGCCTTGGCAGATGTAATACTTGGTTGAGAATGGTTGTTTATGTTAGAAACTACTAGTGGTCTTGTTCGTAGTTATGTTGATAACACTTCGGAGTTCATTCATAGAGGTCAAAAAGTTAAGTTGGTTGGAAATGCAAGTGTGTCGGCTTCGCCAGTTGTTTCTTCTGTGCAATTGAAGCGACTAGTGCGGAAACGAAAAGTTGAAAAGGTATGTCTTTGTTTCCTTACTTCTGAAACTTTTTCAAGTAACTCAAGTTTATCTTTCCGTATCCAAAGAAATGTGTTTCTTCTGTTGAGAGAAGAGAGAGAGATGTGAGTTTGCAAACTATTTTGAATGATTTTAAAGATGTCTTTCCTAGCGATTTACCTTCCGGGTTACCCCCAAGAAGAGAGGTAGATCATCCCATAGAACTGATACCCGAGACAAAACTTATTAGTAAGCCTCCTTATAGGTTGAGCCATTCGGAACACCTAGAGGTAGAGCAGCAGCTGCAAGAATATTTAGCTAAAGGATTTATACGCCCCAGTAAATCACCATGGGCCGCGCCCATTTTGTTGGTTAAGAAAAAAGATGGGTCTATGCGTATGTGCATAGACTATAGGGCTTTAATTAAACTCACTGTTAAAGATAAGTATCCTTTGCCCAGGATAGATGAGATGTTTGATCAACTCAAAGGGGCAAAGTATTTCACTAAGATAGATCTTAGGTCTAGATATCATCAGGTACGTATTAAAGAAGATGACGTTCCGTTAACGGCTTTTTGTTCACGGAATAGTCATTATGAGTTTTCCCTTTGGATTAACCTATGCCCCAGCAACATTTATGAGGTTAATGAACAACGTGTTCAGACATCTCTTGGGCAAGAATCTACCTTGATGATATCCTGGTCTTTAGTCGTACTAAAGAAGAGCATTTTGAACACTTGCGTCAAGTGTTCCAGGTCTGGAAAAAGAATTCCTTGTTTGCAAAGGAATCAAAATGTGAATTTTTCAAAGAAGAGATTCACTACCTCGAACATATTATCTCCGCTGAGGGGATCAGGATGGATCCATCCTGAAAAAGTAGCCACAATTATGCGATGGCCAGCACCAACTTCAGTGGAAGAGCTGCAGATCTTCCTCGGATTGGCTGGATTTAATAGGAGGTTTATCCGTCAGTATGCCCTCTTGACTGCTCTTTTGACAAATCTGCTCAAGGGTAAGGGCAAGTACTTTGGTTGGGGGCCTAAACAACAAGTGAGCTTTGAAAATCTAAAGGCTCCAATTGCAACTGCTCCTGTCTTAAGCTCAGTGGATCCAAATGAAGCATTCATAGTAGAGACCAATGCCAGTGATCAGGCACTCGGTGTTGTTCTCACTAAACACGACCGTCTGGTCGTGTTTGAGAGTAAGAAACTGGATAAACACCAGTTAAATTATTCCACTTATGAGAAGAAGTTGTTTGCAATAGTCTATGCTCTTAAGAAATGGAGGCATTACCTCTATGGAGCTAAGTTTGAGAACTTGTTTGATCAAGAAAGTATCAAGTGGCTTTCCTCCCAAAGCGACTTGAAAGGAAGAAAAGCTCGTTGGGCCAAACTTCTCCAGGAGTTTGACTATCAACTAAGGTACAGGAAAGGGCGCTACAGTGTGGTAGCAGATGCCCTGAGTAGAATGCCCATGGTAAGCGCACTAAGTTTTATGGCATTCAGGAGTGAATTCCTGGAATCACTTTATAGATAACTAGACTAAACTTTGAAGTTTTAGCTTTAGATCAAACAAGAATCACCTATGGCTGAAGTAGTAACAATGAGAGTCATCCCCGATCTCGGCAATCCTCAATGCCTCTGGTGCCTGATTGCAAACAACAATCTCGTATCCTCAGAGACGTAAAAGATGCACCCTTATTTGAACGGGGCCACCTCCATAAGGATTCCCACAATACTTAGAAGTCCACTTCTTTGTGCCTGAGATGCCATAATCTAAATTAAGGGCGACGTGATCCCATAAAGGATCATGTTGTCTGGGCATAGCTAATACTAAATAGCTATCTAATATCAACAAAGTAATAGTAGTAGCTTCAAACTTCAAATTAAAAACTAATCCTAAAACCTAAGCTCTAACCTCCCTCTCCCTCACACACAAAAACTCTCCCTCTCCTTCACACACACCCACACACAAGCACTCTCCCTCTCCTTCACACACACACATGCGCGCGGATGCGTCACACACAGACTTTCCCTGTCCTTCACACACACACTCTCCCTCTACTTCACACACGCATGCACACATGCCCTCTCCTTCAAACACACACACACACTCTCTCTCTCTCTCTTTCACACACATGCGCGCGCGCGTGCGCGCTCTCCCTCTCTTTCATACATGTCACTCTCTCTCTCTCTCTCTCTCTCTCTCTCTCTTTCTCTCATAGCACAAAAACTCTATTTATGTCACCTCTCGGGACCGCGCGAAAAAGCAAAAAAAATTGCGTTCTTTTAACAGTCGTTTCGAACGTCCGAAACACGTTTCAAAACGGGCCCATTTCGAACACACGACGTTTCAAACGCGTTTCTTCGTTCAAAACGCATTTCAATGAATCATTGATTCATATAAATTAAGAGTGCTATCTAGAGAACATGTTAAGATCGTTTGGCATGGAAGATTGCAAACCAATCTCTACTTCCATGGAAGCGAACCTAAAATTTTCCAAGGACAAGAGCCAGTAAATGTTCCATACATGAACGCTATTAGAAGCCTAATGTGCACCTCAATCTGAACAAGGTCAAACATTGCTGATGCAGTAAGTTATCTTAGCTGATTCATAACAAGCCCAACTAACAAACATTGGACTGTAATAACACGTGTCTTCAGGCACCTCAAGGGCACCTTGGAACACAGGATCACCTATGGGGGCCAATAACAAGAGAAACCAATCAGATTTTGCGATTCCAACTATGCATGAAATACAAATTCCATGAAGCCCACTTCTGGCTACATCCTCAATGGAGGAGCAATTTTGTGGCACAGTAGAAAGTAGCAGGCTATAGCCTTATCAAGTACGGAGGATGAATATACAGTTGCAACAAAAGCTGCAAAGGAGGCAATATGGTTAAAGAAGCTATTATTCGACATCGAATTAAAACAGTCCGGTCCTCTCAACTGCAATAACCAGAGTTGCATATCACTTGCAATATTTTCAAAATCTCATGGGAAATCTAAACATGTTGCAACTCAGTCTCACTTCATCAAAGAAAAGGTAGGAGATGGAATCGAGATGGAGTATTTTCCCATAAATCTCCAAGTAGTTGATATCTTCACCAAGCCTTTACCAAAGGCAAGCTTCGAGTTCCATAGAAAACAAATGCAGGTCATCTCTCTTTGATCAGTTGAAGTTTGAGCAGGAGTGTTAGAAAGAGCAATCTCCACCAAATCCTGAGCAAGCGTAGAAGATCACAAGTAGCCGCAGAGAGGTGGCAATGGCCCAACGGGGCTTTACAATGAAGAGCTTCACTACAATGACAATCATGAGCAGCCATAAAGGCTCGTAGGCAGCAATATCAAAAATGGTTACGAGGCCCTGCGGTGAAAAACTACGCTACAATCATGACCTGTGAGCATCCGTTAAAGCAAATAAGCAATCGCGAGAAAAATGGCTGCAGGGCTTTACGATGAGTCAGCCGTAATCAGCAGAATGTTACGACCATAAAATGTCGATAGCATTGACTGATCTTAAACTCTTATAGGTAAAGTACGAAGTACCTCTTGTACCTAACAAGTGAGAAGTATATCTCTAGGACACAGTAGCTATTATTAAAGCGGTGGCTCATTTAATGCCAATACTGAAGGAGAGAGTTGCTGTAAATACAAATGACATTAACAAGAAAAGTAGCAAACATTTCTTTGTTTGAGCTTGTATAGTTACATATTAACATAAGCTCTTGGCAACTTCTGTAAGATTTTTTTTTCTTAAAATAAAGTTTTTTTTAAGGTTGTCTTAGAAAGGTGGGATCGCGCTCAAGTGCATTCCGTGCTTCTTATATTTCTGCTGCATAACTTTTAATTGCTAAAAATCCAAACTATAGTTGTGCTTGATATTATTCGTTATTTCTATCCAAGGAGAAAGTCAGAACCCTGGCTCTCCCCCTTTACAACAAAACACGATAGCAAAGCAAATCCTGGCAACAATAACCTATATCAATTTAAAAAGAAAATTAACTGCCCATAGGTGCAAAGTGAAAAAAAACAGAACTAGTAACAGTTTCAGTAGGATGATTAGAAATTTAAGAGGCATTTGTATAGATTTTGAAAATATGATAGTACAGAACCATAGTTGAAATATAGATGCCCGTTCCGTTTCGAAACGCATACGGAACGGGCGTTCCTAACGCGTTCTGAAACGGAACGTGACCCAAAAAATTGTTTGGAACGTAGACGTAATATTCTCGGAATAGAGGCAGATCGAGCTTCTGGAGATCGGGAGAGGTGGGGGGCCAAGTGGGTTGCAGCAATGGTGGTCTCTCTTTGCTCCTAGTGGAAGAGACAAGCTCCATGCAGTATCTGAACCATGGAGAGTGAGTATGTCATCGTGAGCGTACACAAGCTCTGAGGACGTTCTTGAAATACCTCCAAAGACAGAGACTATCAAGATAACGCCTCGGATCTTCACGGGAGACAGGTCTGAGCAACAGCTTCTGAGTGAGAGCTACGTCATGGGCGATCTAGGCGCCGGAGCTGAGACCCATCAGAACCAGGAAGACAGGTCCCATGAAGGCTAAGCAGATTCTGAATTCGCAGATCAGAAGTAGATTTAGGCGTAAGCTGGTAATTGCTTAATAAGTGGAAAAATAGTAAGCAACCTCTTGCACGTAATCATCCAAAGTGAATGAAGAGAAATCAGTTCACATGGATTGACATAGAAAATATCCAAGTGCAACTTAAAAGAAACCATTTAGAGAATCATACATTAAAAGAATGTTAGACCATTCACCCCCCTCAAAAACATTTGTCACTCTTAGCTGAAATTGAATCTTACTCATAAGGAATATAGTAACTAGTCCTCATAGAATGGACATAGAAACTATCTAATTAACTTAAACGAAACCAGTCTGAGAATTGGAGAGGATACTCGTCTTTTCAAAAACATGTAATACTGTCCATTACAATTGCGATTATAAGAGCCAAAAACTTGCTCTCTTGAAAATCCTGAGGAATACAGTAACTACTGGAATTAACATAGAAACTCAAACGAAACGAGGCAGGTAATTAGTCACTTAATACTAGATCTCGCACCGCCTTCAAAAGCATGCTTCACTCTCCAATGCAATTGCAATCATAAGCGCCAAAACCTTGCTCTTTGAAAAATCATAAGGAATAAACGAACTAGCCCTCGTGGAATTGACATAGAAACTATCCGATTGCAATTAAAATGCAGCCAGTCAGAGAATCGGACACTTAATGCTAAATCACTCAGCCCCTTCAAGAACGTGCATCACTCTCCAATACACTTCGCAATCCTCAGCGCTGTTACCCTGCTTTTTGGAAAAGTCCCAAGGAATGGAGTAACTAGTCTTTATGGAATTCACATAAAAACTATACAACTGCAGCTTACACGAAACCAATGAGAGAATCAGACATTTAATGCTAGATCCCTCACCTGCTTCAAGAACATGCATCACACTCCAATACACTTGCAATCCTAAGCGCTAGTACCCTGCTGTTTGGAAAACCCTAAGGAATAAGGTAACTAGTCCTCATGGAATTGACATACAAACCATACAACTGCAACTTAAACGAAACCAGTCAGAGAATCAAACATCTAATGCTAGCTCACTCACCACCTTCACGAACATGCATCACTCTCCAGTACACTTGCAATCCTGAGTGCCGGTACTCTGCTCTCTGGAAAATCGTAACGAATATAGCGTTGGAGGTGAAGCAAGCGTAAGATAGACTCCATGGACAAGCAGAAACCAAACAAAAAGCCAGAGCAGCGCAAATCTTCACACAGTCTTTAGCAAACCGGATCTAGCAACACCGAGATGGCAACGAAAGCACCCGAGCGGATTGAATGTGTGATGAATTCTCATCGTCGTCCATTACATTTCGACAATATCAGCATCGTTCATGCCTTCTTTCTTTCTTTCTGTTCTTGAAGTGTTTGTTTTGGATCGTGGAGTGAGGGAGAAAGCGCGGGGTAAATTCAAATATATTTGTGTTTTTTGTCTTTTTGCTGGAATCGTAACTTAGCTTGAAAAGCAATTTTATTTCACGGCCGACGGTTCAACAACTCCCACTTCCTCAACCAGCAACGGTAGCGTAAGAGTGGAACCGGGTGGGGTCACCCAATTTCAAAAAAAAAAAAAAACTCACCCAAATTTGCAAGCTCCTCGGGTTGCTTTGTCGCAACCCGAGGCTCTTTGAGTTCAAACCCACCCAATCACATTTTGAATTTTTAGCTTTGCCATGATAGCGGTAATCTCTTGTGAAGATTTGTTAGAAGTTGAGGAGTCAATCCTCTTAAGCATTGCAGTGAGTTTTTTTTAAAATATTGTAATCCCTTCTTTTTTTAATGATTTGTGCAAGGCAAAGCTTTTGATAATATCGATCACCTTGTTGAATTTTGCTTTTTTAAGTAAGGGGGAAGGCCCCCCCGCCCGTGGGCCTTCCCCTGCGTAAATTAACTGCATGTTTTTTTTAAACTTTTTTTCTATTTTTAGAAAGTCGACTTCCAAAAATAAAATTTTTGGATTTGTTTGACTTTCTGAAAATTGAAACCACACCTTACATTTTTGCAAGGTGATTTTTAAATTTTCTAAAAATAGTAAAGGTACCTTACAAATGTGTAGGGTACTTATTGCCAAAAGTACAAAATTATGCTATTTAAGGCAACTTTTAAATGAACTCCAAAAAAAACTGCAGCTATTTACGTCTAGATAAAGCTAGGTTGTGATGTCATAACCAATTTTGGGCTGGCATTTGATACCTACCAAGTCCTCATATTACATTGTTTTTAATGTTTGATAGAAGCACGATATTAATATATATAAATTGTTGAAAGTCCCAATTTTTTTGGAAGTTGTGGGCAGATTTCAACTGAATTGGTTTTGCGAGAATAATGTCAACCGATTATCAACCTAAGTATTAATATATAAAAATCGTTGAAAGTCAACTTTTTAAAGGGCCAATTGCATTTATTGAAAATAATGACCTTTTTTTAAGCAATATGCACATGATTAAAAAAGCCAATACTTTCTTTTTGCTCACCAGGGTAGCACAAATAAAATGTATTATATATGTAAATTTTGGGGCTAAGAAAATTTTGATATGGTATTGACATAATAGCAAAATCCATATTTTTGCCTCTCCAATCCAAGTATGAAGATGAGTATTGAATTGGGTGTAACCAACTTCAATAGGGTATTGACTCTACTTCTAGCATCATAAAATCATATAACAACCAAGTAGATTCTTTGATACTCAAGTTGATACCAACCGGCACCTATATACTTGTCTAAGGGTGGTGATAGCCTATCTAGTGCGACATTAGCACTAAGAAGGCCATGTAGTAATGGGCTTGGTGCCATGTTAGCATTACAATAAACTCTGTTTGAGAATCTACCTATAATTGCCCATCATAAAAAGATAAATAAAATCTTATTACATCATTGTTTGGGACAGTCGACATGCGTAGCATTAGTTTGAAGGATGCATTTGATTCGATAAAATATTCACATTCAAAACTTTTCCACAAAATGCTCTCAATGATGCCCTTCAAATGTTAGATTAATCAGAAGAGCTTATTTTGGGCCAGTGTATTCTAACCTATGACACATTCATTTAGTCATGGGCCCATTGGCAGTTAGGTACCTTATGGTGCATTGGCCCCTCCTGTGAGGTCCCTCAATATTTCTTGTTGCTTGTCTCGCTACCACGTTGACTCACTTGACTCAACGGCCTAACGTTGTGTTGAACACCCAAGGCCTCCCCTGTGGCACGCCCTCCTCATTATCATGCTTGATACCAAGACTTGTAGTTCTTTGGCCTTTTTCCACCTGCAAAACCAGGTCCAGCCAGCTAGGAGACCATCGTAAAAGAAATGTATACCAAAAAGAATAGCCAATAGAAGCAGTAGGTGAAAACGGGTACTTTGTAGTAAGCTTGACTTTTTCCCCACATGGGATACAGATATGGGGAAAAAAATTTGGAAAACACTCACTTTTGGAAGCTAATGACTTGAAAAGAATGTTTGTGACTTTTTTCCAATTGGATTCTTTCTTTGTTAAGAGGACACAATTTTTATGCACGCTGGTTTGCTCCACATAGTTTGAAGGCATGTGCAATCACATCTTGTTGATTTGTCTTTGCTTTCAATCTTTTGTTCATATATCCATGTCAAACAAATGTGGAAAAAACAATAAACACTCACTTTGGTGATTCATGACTTCAAAAGGAAAGTTTATGGGTGGGCTTCACTTATGATGCTCTAGTTAGAATATTGCATCAAATCCACTTTACTTTATTCATCTTTGTAATGGAAGACATAAGTGCATGATCAAATGAAAGCTTTTCATAGAATTAGAGAGAGTGAAGAAAGAGTGAATAAGATTTTGAGCGATCAAATATGATAAATTTCCCAATTTTAATGTAATCACCAAGAACGCTCTAACTTGCAAAACTACAATACCTAGCAAAGTGCAAACCATTTACTCACATTGCCAAAACATCACAAAAAAGAGATTAAAGACTTGAGGAGATTTGAGTGTGATGATTACATCCCTTTTGGTTTATGCCAATTTCATGATTACAAATCTATTCATTTTTTGTAATCATCAAATTGGCATAAACCAAAAGGGATGATTATTATAATCATCAAATTGGGATAAACTAGAAGGGATTATTATTTGTAATCATTACACAGTTAAATTAAATGTTCAATTCACAAAACCATATAAATCAACAAAATTCAAAATCATACATAGTTTGCCAAAAATTCACATGAAATAATTTGTTTCAATTTTAGCATCAAGGAGGTAGCAAACCTTGAAACATTTACCTATACGAGGCAACAAAATCTAATTCGATTTTAATATGGTGAAAAGTCCAAGATTTGCTCCCATGCAACTATTGAATTTTTCAATGGTAACTAATCATAAATGTGTTCTAATTTTGGCAAATACATATTGTGGAAGATTATGGTATTGACATAGAGTCTTCCAAGTAGCAAATATAATTAAATGCACAAAACTCCATTTCATGTGTTCAATCAATGTGTAATCTTAAAATATGAGTCATGAAACTATTTTGATCCTTTTTTAACTTTTTGTTACCATAGGAGACTTGTGCACCTCCAATATTTGAATTGCATATTTATTAAATTGCTAATCTTTGGAGAGTTAGTTGTTGCATCTACTTATCAATGTAATTAGTTATCTGAATTGTGAAATTGGTTCCTAAACAAAGTGTAAGGAATGATTTGACAGTACGTGAGGCTTCAACTATGTTAGTAAAGATAAAATTGTGTGAACTAAGGTCACTTAAATTTCTTTACCAAATTCATCTACATTATACACAGATAAAAAACGTGCTACTGCTATATTACACTAAAGCACAATAAGATAGCAATTACAACCAAAATGGCGACGTAACTGGAAGGCTCAAACCATATGTCTCATGGATGGAGCATCATATAGAGTGTGCCTAGATGATCCATTTATATATTGCATCCATGTATTCATTACAATAAATGTTTGTCATCTAATTAGGCAAGTCGTTGTACTTGGAAGTATTGACTTGAGATGACAATTGTACATAGTCAACCTGTAGGAAATGTTGACGCGGACGAGGACACTGCAAATTCTCTCACTTCGCATTTTACTGGAAGTGCCTGGACCGTTCCTCATTGGAAATAGAGGACTGTCGCTTTTTCTCCAAAATCTGATGGAAAATTTGGTTCTTGTTTCCTCCAAAATGCAGATTGGTGTGTTTTTTGGGTTTTCTCAGGTTTTGGTTTGGATGTCAAGCCCTTAGAGGCTGTTCAGGGCCTCTTCTACCCTCTCACACCACCTCCGCTAGCTGGGAACAGTCCAAACACAAGAAAATACAGAAAACTAAGTCTTTCTACCCCAAAATCCACCTAAAACTACTCTAAAAAGCAAGAAATAACTAAAATGCAGCTATACTAATTAGTGAGAACCTATCCCCGACATCAGCGCCACTATAGGGTCGAAGATCTCGCGTAGTAGTAGCCCTCCCGCCTGTCAACAAGGGTTAGAACACTGGATAGGTACCTAATTATGTAAAGATGCTACTTTTAGATAGTTCTCTACTTCTTACACTAACACTACCACCTTTAACACTACTCCCACTAACTCTACTCCACTAAACTAGCATTCAACATGATTTGTAGTGAAAGAGAAGGGGAGAGAGAGAGTTAGATGGATAGAAGGAGCATACTTGCTAAGGGAGAAACATAAACTAATGAAACCAAAAAAGCATGAACTTGAATGCAAATGAAAAACAACAAGAGCAATAGCAAGCATTGAATAGCAAATGAGGATGCTTCTCTTCCAAAAATGGTAGAGTTTTCTAGTTCTCATTAAGCATGCAAATAGAGCCTTTTTATAAATGGGAAAGGCCCTTGCCCCAAAATCCTATTGGCTAATATTCACAATGATCCTATCCATTCATCTTGGACCCAACTTGATCCAAGGGTCCAAAAAAAATACATTAGAATTTACAAGGTTGTAGTAGTAATAGCCAGAAGCATAATCTACACAATGCATATTAAGATATCTATGTACATAATTTTGCCAGTACCCTACACAGAAATGTTTATGATCTTTATTGTGAAGGATTGAAAGGCTGCTCTACATTTAGAAGTCTTCAGTAATATGATCAAGAAATTTGAAGAGGAAAAAGAACCCTCTGACGATTTCTTCTAGCACTAAATCAGGCGAGATTTCTGGAAAACACTCAATGTAGGGGTTACATGGGAGAGTGAACAGAGGAATATCACCGATTAAGCATAAACATTTTGATCCAGAGGCAACAGTGATAGATGGAGGGTCAGGAGTCAATCTTATTTTTACGAAATTGTGTGTCAAGTGGTGTCTTACAAAAATAAAGCCTACAACTTTTGGGATTAAGTTGGCAGATCAATCTACGGTTTGACCTAAAGGCATGGTGGAAGACATATCGGTCAAAATTGTTGGTGTCCAATTCGTCATTACTTTTGTAGTAATGGACTTACCGAAAGCACCTCAGTTTATTAGATTTTATTGGGACGCCCTTGGTTACGATTTGTGCAAGTAATTCATAAAAAGTTAAATATGAAAAATTATATTTGAAAACCAACAATTCAAAAGGAAGATGATGATTCTTTCACAACGGATCATACTTGTGACCGAGCAGAAAAAGCTTTGGGAATCCATTATGATTCCGAAGGAGTTCGCCTATCTTTATTGCCAGTGCTTCTGCTTGAAATAGTGGGGCTATCGTCTAGAAAATTATCCATCAGCTTTAACATTTGTGCCAGACTGCTGGAAGGGGGAGCCAATGGATCCCAAAGATCTATCACAAAAGAACATCGACATTGTGAGCTCATACAACGGCTAATTAAATAGGTTGAAAGACTTCCCGAGTGTAGCAATTTTAATTCTGAGAGTTAGTTGCGATGAATATCTAAGTATAACTTACCAAAGGCCCTGAATTGGGAAATATCTTGCCTGCCTTGGCTCTTCAGGGGGCTAGACGTTCCATTCTATCTCTTTTCAACTGCCACGCATTCGCCACCATTCTCTTTAGCCAAAGCCTTTGGTCTTACTGCAACCAGCTTTCTGTTGGACCGCAACACACTAGCCTTGGGGGTGCAGCCTGTGCCCCAGAAGAAAGAAGTGTGGGAATCAGCAGCATTAGTGGCTGCCAATGCTGTTGAAACGTCAAAAATCATCAAAGCAGTAGCCATTCTAGTTATTGCTCTCTGAACGATGCTCTTAAGCTACAACTTTCTAATGTGTCCACAATATCATTCTCAGTTGAGCTACCACAACGTGGACAGACAAACAAACTGCTATAACGATCTTTCACTCCCACACAAACAGCTTCCTCAATACACGCCCTTATGTACAGATTAACAAGGATACATCTATAAATAGAGAGAAGAAGAGGAGGGTCCAGTAGGCCGTGAACAGGGCAGGGCATTTGAGTGTCCTCTGCGCGTGCAGCAGGCCGGGGTGCGAGCATAGGAGCCATTTTGTCACTAGACATCACTTTCTTTCGGGAGCTGCTTTCGGAATGTCACAAGTTAGGCATTCTCCAACCTCCATTGAGATTGCACACTAAATATTTCTTTTGGTATTGCCAAGGCTTTATAAATTTGTATTTTATTGTAACTTTTATATCAAAAGACTTTAATCTATGAACATAGCGAAAAAGAGCATGAGAAGATAATAGCACACTAAAGCCAGAACATGTCATTTCATGTATCATGTTTCTCTGGAAAAATATCATTTGATTGATGCAAGTTGCAGTAGTGGAATAGTTCTTTTTTTATTCTAGGTCCCTGTCTAGTGTGAAGAGAATTTAAAAGGAAGGACAGTCCATCAGCCCTCAGATTATACATGTAACATTTGCAAGACAGGCTGACCTAAGAAAGACATCCTGGGGACGTGAGGATTTACCTGATTTCTGGGTAGAATTACACCATAGAGGGAGCCACACTTGTTAACTGCATAGACTGAATGCTGGGATTATAATCTGAAATGAAGGTCACCGACATTGCCATTCATACGGCATAGATACAAGGGTCATTCAACCAGGGATTAGGCAACTTAGGAGGCAACTTGAAGGTTCAAAGGTCATTGTGGGGCAAAAAAGAGGGATTGCACATTGATTTTAGGATTTTGGCATCATTAGCCCAACTATGTTTCATTGTGCTACTCAATTGGAATGTGTGAAGCTTATGTCTGATATATAGACAGGGTAACAAATAAGAGCAGAATATTCAGTAGAAGGTACGTGTGCTCATTAAAGTTAAAAAAGGGTCCTGCTTTTTTTCATCATCAATTCTTTGTTACCCTAGACTGTATTTTTTAGCTCTATCTTTCAATGAATGAGTAATGGTCCGTGGAGTGAGTCCACTTTATTATGATTGATTATTTCTTGCAATTTTATGTAATTATTCTTGATTTTACTTGGCAATTTACTGATTTCCAAAATGTTCTTGATCATGTCGATTGTTAGTATGTTAGAATTTGGATTGTATATTCATATTTTGCAGCTCATCGGTAGTCATTGAAATGGTCGACTTGCAAGACTTATTCAAAGATCAATTGTTTTAAAAGGATGGATGAAAGTGGTATGTATCTTTTGATAGAGAAATATAATTGATATGTTTTAGGTCAACTTTTGTTTGATGTTTTTTGTTAATTTTGTTGTTTATGTGATTCTTATGATTTTTATATTGTTGATTGTTTATTGATTGTTCTTGTTATTAATTATTTGAATTTTGTTGTGCAGCTAAGCAGTCAACTGCAGGACTGCCAAGTCTGATGATACCTTCATTTTCTTTAAGGTTAGAAGTAACCCCACCTGAAATGTTAACAGTATGTGAAAGTACTAGTGGCACAAGTTCTACGGTTTCTGGTTTATTAGATAAGGGTACAGAACAAAATATTGTTATCACTTACAATGAGACATTCGAAGATTTTGTTCAAGATCTTACTGATGAAGATGATACACTATCTCTTGGTAAAGAGTCTGCTTCGACCTTATCATTGGTTCATCCTTTTTATGAGCCTTCTGCAGAGGAGATTGATAATGTTGAAAGAGAAGGCAGGAGAAGAAACCCTCATTGTGAACTTTGGGCAAAGAAGGCATTTGACTCATGGCAATAGTGCAAGGGTTATTCTACGACTATTAGTATTGGAGAATTAAGTGAAACTGATATAAAACTGTTGGCAACCCTTATTGCTGCTGCTTTCTGTTGTGAAGAAGAATGGAGAAATGTATCCACCTGAGAGGTATGGAGCAATTTTATGTTTTGTATTGTCTTGGTTTTCATTTGGTTTGCAGCCTTTCTATACCACCTTAGAACTCTTAATCTCCTCAATGACATTAGAATATCATGTCTGTTTATTATATTTGTAGATATTAAATTTGATTTCAGCATTTGTTTTTCAGTATAAGCAGTATGCTAAGGGCTATTGGAAGATTAATCTGTGCACGTCAAGAGGAATGAATTACACAATTTCGAATTATTGAATTGTCGTTCAATATCCTTACAGACGCTTGATAATTGTAAAACAATAAAAGTAAAATTGACAAGGTGTTGGATCATTCTAGTTGAACTGGCTGATCTAGCTGCCAAAACTTCCGTAGTCGGCTGCCATTCACCGGAGTGTCAAATCTTTTTCCATCCAAATGTTCCAAAATGACCGCCCCATAGTTCAATATTTCTTTTACTCTATACGGACCTTCACTTGTGAACTTCAATTTGCCTTTAATAAGTTTTGTCTTATACATTAGTGCTAGATCTCCTTTCTTCAGATCTTTTTTGTGTAGTCGACGAACGTGCCATGCTTTCGACGAGCTTTCTCTGTTGCTAATGCATGAACTACCATCAATCTGGTCTCACAAAGTTTTTGCAAAGCCCCATGACGCAACTAGAAGGATTTCACATCATCAAACCATTTCGTTGCTGCTATGCGTAGAGATGGTATCAAAAATTCAATCGGCATAACTGCATCTTGTCCATAAACAAGTTGAAATGGCGTTTGATTCGTACTTCCTTTGTAAGCGGTTCTGAATGCCCATGAAGCCGCAGAAAGACTTGCTTCTACAGTTTTTGTCATAATGTTGCAAAGAATCTTGTTGGAAGATTCAACTTGGCCATTACCTCTCGGATAATACGGAGTAGTAAACCGATGAATAACAAAAAAGTCCTCCAATAGACACTTTATCGTTTCATTCACAAAATGTGTTCCACGATCACTAATGATCTCGATAGGACAGCCAAATCTTATAATCATGAGAGAAATTTAGCCGTAGATTTTGTATCTACAATTCGAACTGCTTTCGCTTCAATCCATTTGGTCATATAATCAGTTGCAACAATGATATATCTGGCTTGAGATCCTCTTGCCGCATGATGAATGGGACCAACATAGTCGAGGCCCCATTTCTCGAATGGTGCTTGTGATAAGACTGGATGCAAATGTTCATAATTCTGTCGAATAGGACGACGTGCTCGTTGGCAAACATCACATGATTGAATGTAATTTTCTATATCTTTGTGAAGTGTAGGCCACCAACATCCTGATTGCAAAAGCTTGCAAACAGTGATATCTGTTGATAAATACAAAAAATGGGGTTTTTGGAACTTGGCGAGAGTACAAATAGACTTTTTGGAAGATCCCAATAGATCTAATCTTTGCCAAACTTACAAATAGTAATTTACTATATTCAGAATTCTAAGAAAACTTGGCAAAGTATCTAGTGGAGAATCAAGAGACTTTTTGGCAAAAATATAACAATATGACCACTAATCTTTTGGGAAACCTTCGCCCAGCTTACTGGTTATAAAAAATAATAAGTGGGAATGACACAGACTTTGGCAAAGGTTTTTGGAAAGGCTCCTCTCAAAGAACTGATATTTTTGCAGAAAGTTACAAATTTTCCACAAAAGGTTACTAGCAACTAGATGAACAGTTACTTTGGCCTTCTATTTTTGGTATTATTCTTTGTCGATCTGGTAGTAGATAGATCTAAATCACATTGTTGGGCACTTAGTGGATCCCTCCACTAAAGTACTACTAGCTAAGCTTACCAAGTGGGCCCCGCCATAGTACACTGTACATGTAGAGTAATAAGTGTGAGGGCACTGGCTTCTTGCATGTATAAGCCCAACCTAATGAGCACGGAATTTGGTTTTGTAGAACTTGTAGAATCAGAAATAAGTGACTAGGGGCCTAAAACTCTAAAATGACATTAGAGGCCTTGAGTCAAGTTTGATGACATCAGCAACGAAGGAATCGCGAAAGCGAAACAATCGTGAATAGTTTGGATGGAGTTCAGATGTGATCGCTGGTCACTCCAATTGTACCACTCCTACAGTCCTCCAAAATGTAGTCAAGCACTGCTGATCTACGTTTATAAATTAATGTAGCATTCAACAAGAATTTTGCGAAATTGAATGAATGAGAGAATCAGACACACGAATGACAACAGACACATTTGCATTCAAGATCATACATCATAAAAGTGGCATGTGCGCAATGGCTACAAGATCATCTATTGATTCTTCTCTAATTCTTCAAGCACTGCATGCAGATCCACGCAGTGTGTTGGCGTGAGAGAAAATACGGTTCTCTCACGAATAATATCTCACTTACTAGCGGACTTGTGGATCTTGTGGATCCTGCTTACAAAGAATTATCTCACACGCAGGCGGACTTGTTGTCTGTATTTTCATCTTGATTGCTTACTAGCATCAGACTACTTCATCTGTATGTCTATGTATCAAGTATGATCCAGTAAGTATATAGTCGCTCTGTATAACTTCTAGATTAGAGTAATTAAGCATCTACAACTAATCAAGAAATTAGCAGAGTGGTAGATTAGCCACGACCTAGAGTGTATCTGCTGATGTCATGCCATCAGATCAGATATCTGTACTTCTGGGTACTTGCATGATCTTGCTGGTACTTTTGGAACGTGGGGGCAAAAGAGATTCGTGTCGCATCGTTTGACTTTCTCCTGCTGGATCGCGAAAGACTCTCGTTCGCGAATCTTTTGCATTTGTGTCTTCTCGTCAGGATGTTCATGAATCTTTCGTGTTCGTGAACACTTTCGTCAAGCAGAGGCCTGAAAGCTAGCAAAGCTTTGTAAACAGAAACGTTTTGTTTCTTCAAAGTTGTTAATAAAAAAGCTAAAAGGGCCCAAATTAGAACTCACATGAATCATGTGAGTGCCCTTGTGCTTTCTTAAAGAACCATTAGATTCATTTTGTGTTAGTTTAGGAGGCTTGGATTAGGATTCTTGCCATTGTAATTAACCAATAGGAGAAAGGGGCAAGGGCCTTCCCCATCCATAAAAAGACACCCTTTGTACCATATTTCCATTTTCAATAGGAGGAGGAGATTATGCCCAAATGAGATTTAAACATCTCTCTCTCTCTCTCTCTCTCTCTCTCTCTCTCTCTCTCTCTCTCTCTCTCTCTCTCTCTCTCTCTCTCTCTCTCTCTCTCTCTCTCTCTCTCTCTCTCTCATTTTTTGCATTTTGTATTTGCTTTCCATTTGCTTCTTCTCTCTAGTTGCATGTTGTTAATGATTTCTAAGAGAGTGGAGAGGATAGGTGTAAGCAACTCCCCCATTGTAATCTATTCTTTCTTCTCATGCTTGTGGTTAACGTAGGGTGGATAGTTAGATGTGTTAATCTAGGTGTGGTTCTTCGCAAGGGAAGCACTATTCTCTTATCTATGCGTGACAGGTGAACCAAGGCCGCTACAAATTTTTGGCGCCGTTGTCGGGAAATAGATTAGCATTTTCTTGCTTTTTAGCTTGCATGCATTCATCTTGTGATTTTTGCTTGTGGAATGGATGTGTGGGGGGTAGATTAGTGTGGAGTAGAGGTTAGATTTGTTGTTTTTTCATGATTTGTTGCTTGTATGATCTGTGGAGAGAGATTTAGAGGTGAGAAACATCAGATCCCAGCACCCTATCCCTTCCATAAATCCTAAAAATCAAAAAAATCATAAAAAAAAAAAAAAAACCATGTAGTTTTGACAATCTATCCAAAAAAGAGCCAAAAAAAACACCTATCAGACCTCATAACTTTCTGATTTGCTCAAACCAATCTTCGCCCACTTGGCAGTACATTTTGCCACATCATCAGAACCTACAACTAGTCATGCAAAGGCTATTTCCCAGCCAGTTTGCCAAAATTGCCAAAAAATAGCCAAAAAAATGAAAAAACCTTTGCAAAAAATGTCCAAAATCTCACAATAGCCCAAAACACCCAAGACAACCTTTGCCCAGCTTCATTTTCAACATCAGGGTCATCATGGAGATTGACGAAGGTTAATATTGAGTGTATAGTCTCTGGTGAAGGTTCTTAGACACCAAAAATAGAAATTTGCCATCAGAACCCTCGCCAACTTCAATATCTACAAAAGTACTTATCACTGTAAATCTTCGCCAATTTGCCAGTAGCTACTTTTCCATGTTTTCTAGCTTCAGTGAAGTCGGCGAAGGTTAATATTGAGAACAAGTGGTCAGACGAACGTTTTTAGTACTCAGAGAAAAATTTAAGTCCCTTGAACCTTCGCCAACCTTCATAAACCTTCGCTAGTATATCATTAATCTTTGTTGAGCTCAAAATAGTCATAAAACATTGTTCTGAAGTATCTGTGAAGTCAGCGAAGGTTAATATTACCGATAACTAGTCCTGCAAACGTTCTCAACTCTCAAAAGTGCCAAATTGCCTTCTTGACCTTCGCCAGACTTTTTCTTGCCATGAAAATATTCGCCTAATCTTTGCCAGCCCTCTGATCATCAATCTATACTTCCTTGCAAGTCAACGAATGTTAGTCTCCATAAGAAGGATAGTGGCGAAGTTTCCCAGTCCAAATCGCGCCCAAATTGATTTCAGAACTTTCGCTGAACCATCCTTCGCCAACAAGAACCTTCGTCGAGCTCCATAAAGTGGAAATACATTGTGACTCCATTCAAATATGTGCCACCATACACTCATCTCTCAATAACCATTTCAATTGTCATCCAGTAAAATTTGTTAGTTATTTGTGTTCCTTTCATCCCTTCCAATCGTCAACCACTGATCAGCACCCGAACAAGATCCACTTAGATCCATTGTTGCCATATACCTTCACATTGTATCAAATCTGCACAATGAATGAGATTGAGATATGGTAGAATACTACCTACAAAGAATCCAAAGCTACATCAAGTAGCAGCGGAAGAGATCCTATCAAATCAGCCAAATCCAATAGATCAAGATAGTCCTATGCCAGTGGTACCTCTACAAGCAATTAGAAGATCTCCCAGATTGGAATTGCCCAAATTTGATGGATCCACAGATCCTATCAGATTCTTGCAGATCTATGGACAAGCATGCGAGATCTATGGTGAAACTACCCTAGTAGAGAAATTGAAGCTGTTTCCAATGTCCCTGACAAGAGCGACTTTAGACTGGTTTTTTAATCAGACAACACAAGAACGAACAGACTGGGAAGTGGTAAAAGCAGCTTTAGTCACTAGATTTAAGCCGCGGAAGTTTCTTGAAGACCCGTTCCTCCTGCTTAGCAAAATCAAGATGGGAAAAAGAGAAAGGGTTAGAGACTACATTAAACGGATCAAACACCTGAGATTCGAGTGTAATGTGGAGCTTACTCCTGATCATGTGGTCATTATGTGGTTCCTAGCGGGACTACCTAGAAGCATCCGATGAGAGCTGAAAAGATGGGAGCAATATGCCACATTGCACGAAACTATGGAAGACACCATGAGAGAAGAAGATGAAGGATCAGATGATGATTCTACACCAGGCACTACATCTCTTCATGCTTCAACTCGTTCAATTGCATCAACCTCATCCTCTACGAGCTTGTCCAATGAATCAATGATGGAACAGATCACGAAGTTACACAAGCAGCAGATGAAGCAGCTCACAATCCAATTTGACCAAAAACTGAAGGCTCTTCAGAATACTGTAGCACCACAACCAGATCCTTATCAGCAGCAGTATCCTCAACGAGACAATGTTTGGTGTCCCATTTGTACCCAGAATCACACTTCCAACGAGTGTCTGGTATTGAAGCAAAATTTGAAGCTAACTCACATATATTGTCATTTGTGCAATGCCAACGTATGTGTTTTGGATGGTAGTGGGCTGTCTGATTCCATCTCTGATTTAGGAGCCAGTTTGCTTGTAGTGACCTTCCTTCTCTGCTTCTTTGTTGGTGGTGTGGTGTCAGTAGGTCCAGAGGCTTGTGGAAACGATCTCTCTTGTCGCTTCTTAGACCTGAGCTCATGTGAAGCAACAACAGGTTGTCGTCATTGTGTGCATGATGGAGAGGTTGTAGAAGGTTTGTAACCTTTGATAGCAGCTGCATCTTGTGGCACCAAGGCAAGCTTCAAATCTAAATTGCTCAGACTCTTGGCTATGTCAAAATATATGTAGCCCAAAGATGTTACTGGGGCTCTTCTCTTCAATGTAGTGATAACAATATACGCAAATGTGCCAAACTCTGTAACAAATGCCATTTTGTAACGATCTTCAGGAGCAATTTGGACTAAAAAATAGCCACTAAAGCCCTAAAAAATGATGAGATCCTGAAAATGCTGAAAAATGTGAAAAAATATTAGATGCAAAATCGTCAGATCTAACTCGCGGATGAAAATCTCGAAGAATGTGAAGATTGCAAAAAATTCAAAAAATTGTCGGATGCAAAATTCGAGTTTTGTAAAAAAGACAAAAATGCCAAAAAAAATTCATCGGATGGATCGTCGGACCTAAACGTCGGATGCCACTGTCAGATATGACTTTCAAGTGTCTAGTTGTCGGGAGCAACGTCAGATATAATAAAATGTAGAGTCAAATGCAACATCGGATGCTAAACTGTTGGATCTAAATTGGATGTAATGTTAAGTCTGATCATTGGTGACAATCTAGAGGATCGTGTTGCACCTCCCTTGCGATGCAGGTGCGGTTGAGTGTGGCTGAATGCGGTGCAGCTGACGGTTGCTATAGTTGCCAGGGTTGAATACGGTTTGATGCGGTGCAGCTGGCGGTTGCTACGATTGAATGCGGTCTGATGCGGTTGGATATGGTTGAATGTAGAGCAAGGGCAGATGGGATTGGAATGCGGTTGGATACAATTGGATGTGGTGCAAGGGCAGATGCGGTTGGATACATGCGGAGCAACTGGCGATTGCTACGATTTACAACGGTGCAGCTGGCGGTTGCTGGTTGATTCTGGTGAACCCCCAAGATACTCGGCCAGAGCTACCCAAGAGCACCTCTCACCTTAGACCGAGGAGGTCTCTGAGAAGTCGAGATGAATGAAAATTGAGAGCCGAGTATGAAAGCCGAGAAGTACTACTTAAGAATGACAAGCAAGAACTGTGTAAGCCTCATGGTGAATCCCGAAAGATGGAATGACCATGTAGGAACTAGTATTTCTAGGCTAATGTAATAAATGCAAGTAGACCCCTCTTAAAGAAAGTTGAGTGAGCCACCTTCTGATGGTGACGTCTAGTGGAGAGCATTATTCCACTTGTAATTTGTGAAATGTGAAAATGCCACTAGGATGCCACCTAAGGAGCTCTCTTGTTTATTTAAGAGACTCACCCTTTGTAGAAGGGAGTTTTTTGTAATTGTATCTACTCCATGTTTCAATAAGGATAGCTTCCATGAGTTTGATGCATCTTTGAGCTCCTTGATCATTCTTGTTTCTTGAGTGATGCATTAATGATCTGCCCTTCCATTCCCTTTGTGTGTGGTTGTGGATCTTAGAGAGGACTAGCTTTCTTGCTTTCTTTCATTCATGCTTTGTCGATTAATGTAGATTTCAGCATTCAAGTAAACTAAATAGACTGGATTTGTGGAGTAGATCTTGCATATTTTTTAC
Organism: Diphasiastrum complanatum; assembly: GCA_029204225.1. Lineage (NCBI taxonomy): Eukaryota > Viridiplantae > Streptophyta > Lycopodiopsida > Lycopodiales > Lycopodiaceae > Diphasiastrum > Diphasiastrum complanatum. The sequence continues at coordinate 28,767,003 of CM055096.1, read as the reverse complement.
ATTCCAGTTCTTGATGTTCTTGGGCTGTCCAAGAATCAAGAAATGAGTATTTCTTGATCCTTGGACTTTCAAAATGCTCTCCAGTTTAGTCAGTTTCTTGTTTCAGTTTTGTGGATTATTGCATGTGTATAATATCTTTAGTGCTTAGGTTCTTATCCAGTTCGTTTTGTAGCATTAAAGTAGGATTTCATGGCATTTCAACTACTCTACAAGCTGATTTCTTGGTTGAATACATGATCTGCATGTTTAGTTTGAAAGCATGTGATTTCAGTTCAAGAGAGATGCCCCTGAGTTGTCCTCTGACAGGCAGGACATTACTACAACGTTCATTAGTCCCTCTCTGCCTGATTTGGGCTTTAAACAAGAAAGATAAACATCCAAAAAGTGCCCAAAAAAAGCCTTGTAACAGGCAGATCTGTAAACAAGATGCTAAGGAGATAGAATTTTCGATAAAAAAAACTTATGAGATTTCATGATTAAGAAGGCAAACAATCTAAACCACATCATCCAACTACCATCATCAAAAATATTGAGCGACAGGGTATGATTAATTTTTTATGGGTTTTTTTGCAAATAAAGCAGGCTGTAGTTGCATTATAAAAAAAACAAACTCTCCTGGACCAGCATATAACCACCAACCAAAAATCAAACAAACACTCCAAATTTGAATATTTGAAGCTTTCAACACAAGACAAAGTAACCTATAGTAGAAAGCTATTCCTCCTGCATACCCCAACCAGTCGTACATGCCCACAACCCATAAAATTTTAGTAAACAAGACTTATAATAATTCAACATGATTAGAAACCACCACCAACAATTCTCCAAATTATCAAAGACCTTAACGAGCAACTACTACTAGAAACTTTAACCAGCAACTACTATTTATAATCACAAAATTTGGAACTGAAATCTTTACACATCATAATGCTATGCAAAGAATATTCCTAAAATGTAAAAAAATGTTAATTGTTCATGTAATCTTATGAATATGACAACAAACTCTATTTACGCATATCCTTCAAAAATTCTGAAGAGTAATATTGCAATTTGTCAGGTTATGAAATTGGTGCCCGATATGTGAAACATGACTAGTATTAACCGTGGGCAAGCTTTCTGAGATCTTTCCTTGCAACTTTTCATGATATCTTATAATTGCATCATCAACAACATTGATGAAAGCAACATTGTCCCAAACATCATCATGATCCATCAAATTGCTTTTCCTTAATATTGCATGTTTTGAAGTAGTTTTTGCATTATAATTTGTCAAGCATGCATTTTATGGGTATTGCATTCCAACCTCCAAAACCTTCCTATCATTTACTAAAAGATTCTTTGGAGAAACTCCTGCATAACAAGCTGTGACACATTTATTCCATGATTCATGTGATGTTGTATCAATTGAATCATGTGCAGAAGGAAGCTCACAAGGACCACTTATAGGAGTTTTGCCCTAGATATGAATGTAAACATACATAAATTCAGAAAAATTCCATTAAAAAGTAAGGTTGCAGCAACTTTCCGCATGGAAAGTTGCTAGCCATAAAACTGCCACATAAGAATTTATATTCAAAATTCCTAAAAAAAACCAAGAAAAGCAAAGCTTTTTGATCTAGATTCTAGCTTTTATAAGTTGATTGTGTCAAGGCAAGTCAGTGACAAACTCTGATGTCATTAGGTATATGGGTTATCCTCTTTTGCAATCTATCCCAAAACATAGAATATATATACAATAATCAAAAATCATATACCAAAAAACTCAATCCATGAAAAATAAATTAACCACTATAGTAACTTACTTTCCATATGAACGAGGATCTCGATGTCCAATCAATTGCATTGCATATTTTTGAGCTCCATTCTCATTCAAACGTCCAACTCCAACATGCCTTCCTGTCTGATTACTAAATGAACCTTCAATGTTTGCATGTGCACACATTGTTCTTATCCATGTTCCAAGAATTGTTTTTCCAATCGAAACCTTCACATACCACTAGACATAAAAAACTTACATTTAGTAAACACCTACAAAAAAAAACTGAAATGTGCATATAATTGATTGAAATAGGATATAACTAATTTAAATATGCATGAAAATTTTCGACTTTGAAACATTTCACACAAATTTTTCTTCAATGTAGACACAAAAGCATATGGTTAAAGGGCACTACAACTTCACTATCTTGCCAATCTTTTTTCTCCTTAAAAAATAATGGATGTGGCGTTGGGGGACCCCCACAAAGGCCGATGCTTCATCAACACCTCAAAAGTATTGACTACATCATCAATATAGCATGTAACATCTTTACGATTCTTCTCAGGTGCAGAATGTGTCACATCTAATTTCCAATTCTTTGACCTACTAAACACATATCTGCAAAAATAGAACCACTTAGATTTTAACAAAATAAAAAAAATTCAATAAAATTTTACCTTCTCATTAATTTCTTCAAACTCAAAGTAAACAAATAACAAGACCTTGAGTGAATTTTTATTTTTTCTTTAGAAAAAGACAAAAAAAATTAAAATTAAAAAAAAATGATGATGATGAGCAAAAGTAAAAAAAAAAAAAGTCATCAGAATGGAAAAAGAGGAAGGAAAGTATTTTCAAAAGATAATTTTTGAAGGAAAATGACTTGGAAAATCGTTGTTTCGGTCATATTTTGCACATACAATATTGGAAACCTTCGCTAAACTTTCAAATTATACATCCACCTCAGATATACCTATACTGAGTTGGACGAAGGTTCTTTTTTAGAGATAATACCTGTTTTGGAGTTAGGCGAATGATCAGAGACTTACCATTTTGGGAACCTTCGTCGAGCATCCTACAATCCTTATTAACCTTCGCCGATCTGAAAGATGGATGAACCTTCGCCGAGCATCCTACAGTCCTTATTAACCTTCGTCGATCCAAAAGATGGATTCAGAATGCCAAAATCATGTCTTCTACCGACACTTCTCTTTCACCTCGATACACCATCCATCGTAATGTCCCATCTACAACGAACATCATGATACTTCCTAGCACAAGCATGGTCACTCGGTGGATGACCCTTGTGGAGCCTCTGCTCACTGCAATGGGTATTCATGAGCGGGCCTTCTCAGAAAAAATTACATGGATTTTATCACTCTTGCCTTCAGTACCTGGAAGGAGGATAAATCCAAATTTTATATTGCCTTCCAACACACACAAGGTGCGCATAACTGAAGCCGCCCTTGCTGCCATGGGAATTTCATCCGGCACTCAAGCCTCACCAAACCATAAACAAGATAAACAAGCTATAAAGCCGTATATTGATACCACCAATGGCCTATACTAGACAAATGACGGCTATTTATTAGAGGCTATTAGAGATCCCGCCATCCATGCAGTTGCCCAACTCCTCAATAACTTCTTGATGGTTGAAAACCTCAAGAAAGAGTGCATCTCTTCCCAGATCTTGCATAGGATAATTGAATCTCATGCCAAATTAGTTAAAGCTCCTTTGGAACCATATAATTGGTTCAAAACTATGTTTGGAGAGCTCGAACAAGAGCAATACCAAGCAGCAGTTTGCTGCTGGTCAGTTATTATCTCTCCTAGCAGCCTCCCACCTTGATAATAAAATCCATGGCTTCAGTATGGATGTCGTGCTTTTGATATATGAAGAAGCACGTCCGGCTGAATCATCTCAACAAGCATCAAGTTCACATAGTCGTCATCGTCGTGTACGTAGCAAGATCGTCATTCTTGACTCGCCTTCTGCGTCACGTCGTCGTACTAGGCAACCAACCACCACTGCGCTTCCACCTCCTACTGTAATTCGCACTAAAGTACCCATCCCCCAATCCACTGATGCATCCCTCACCTCCGCTTCTTCATAGGGTCAGTCTGTGACCATTGGATCTACCATTTCAATCACAACTGTCCAACCCACCTTACCCCCACAAATCCAAGTTGTTTTCCCAAAGACCCAAACATTCATGGATATGTTCGATGATTCCGACCTATTGGTCCCAAATGAAATCTTTGAGATGCCCAAAAGTCCAGGACCCTTTGATCTCCAATCCCCTAGAAGAAGATTCAAACAATTTCATGATACCCCCACTGGTTCTGATGACTCCTTCCAGATCAACCAGCAAGATCAAGCCGAAGCTGCACCGGACACCATCAAGGTTGCTCATGTTGTTGCATCTCCAAAGCAGTTTGATGCCAAGGTGCTAGAAGGCTTTGAAGAATAAGACATATTTGAAGAAGAAGAGCCAGCAACACATCAGAGCCAATCTAGCACAATCCCTACAGGTGCTGTTCTTGTTGCTCCTGCCGTTGTTGTTACAACCACCGTGGATTTTGGTGACGCACTAGGTCTAGTTTCAAACATTGTGTGGGTGATCCAGACCATGCTTGATGAAAAAATGGATATGAATAAGCGCATATCAGAGCTGGGACCTAAAACACACTAATTAGCCAAAAGATTATTTAGTTGAACCGCGAGCTCAAAATTGCAAAACAACATGAGGCAAAGTCTGAAGTTGAATTGAAGAAGGCCACCCAATTTGCTCAGCGCCTTGAAGACTATGAGGCGAGCCTTCAAAATTCACAAGTGGACAAAGCTGTCCAGAACACAAAACAACAAGTGTTGCTGTTGGTAGAACAATTCGACCTAGCGAAGCTTGAACGCAAATGTCTTCAAGGTGAATTGGATGCGACCACCCTTGAACACAATTCCTATTTGTAGACACAAGTGCTTAGTCGCCCAGTCACACCCCGGATGAATTCACATACTTGTTGAGAAAAGTTGAAACCTACCGTACTTCACTGGCAGGATTTAAAGAGAAATTTGACAAACTCAAATGTACGGCAACCATTGAGCTTGGCAATGCAAAAGCAATCATTAAGGATTATGAGAAGGCAGCCGCTCAAGTGTTGGAAGTCGGGCCTCAGATTTTAGTTCCTATGATGTCGCAATTCTTGCCTTAACACCAAGATCAGGGAGGCATGGATACAGGATTGGACGTCGGGA